>JAQZBX010095714.1:0-11884 GCA_029593785.1 Cabassous unicinctus
TTTTTTTTTTTTTTTTTTGAGATACTGGGACTGGGGATTGAGCCCGGGACCTTGTATGTGGGAAGCAGGCACTCAACCACTGAGCTACACTGGCTCCCCCAAGTTGGTTTTTTCGTTTGTTTGTTTTTGTTTTTAGGAGGTCCTGGGGCTCAAACCTGGGACCTTGTACATGGGAACCAGGCTGTCAACCACTTGAACTACATCCACTTCCTCTTCACAGTCTTTTCCCCCTGCTCTTCCTTTGCCTTTGTTCCATTTTTTTAAAAAAGGCTTTTTGGTCTTTTCTGTCATCATCTTTCTATACCTTCAGAGTCTAGCTCTTTAAGTACCATTTCTTCCAAAAAACCTTCTCTAATCATGATCTTTCCTTCATTGTAGGTAGTCCTTCTCTTTGGATTGTTATTGTTTATAACTGTCTTATCGATAAGTGCATTCTGCTTTGTAGTAAAGTTCCTTTTTTTTTTAAATTGGAGAAGTTGTAGGTTATAAAACAATTATGCATAAATACAGGATTCCCATGTACCACCCTATTATTAATTTCTTGTATTGGTGTGATATATTTGTTGCAATTGATGAAAGCACATTTTTATAATTGTACTATTAATTATAGTCTGGTTTACATTAGGGCTCACTGAGTTGTATAGTCCTATGGTTTTTAAAAAAATTTTATTCTAGTAACATTAAATTAGTAACACAAAAATTTCCCCTTTTGACAACATTCAAATGTGTAATTCAATACTGTTAATTATGTTTACAATGTTATGTTACCATTCCCACAATTCATTACCAAAACTTTTCCATTGTCCCAAATAGAAACTCTGAATATTTTAAGCCTTAACTCCCTATTTCCTACCCCTGCCCCTGGTAACCTGTATTCTAGATGTTGACTCTATGAGTTTGCTTCTTCTAATTGTTTCATATCAGTGAGATAGTACAATATTTGTCCTTTTGTATCTAGCCTATTTCACCCAACATGATGTCTTCAAGGTTCATCCATGTTGTCGCATATATCAGGACTTCATTCCTTTTTATGGCTGAATAATATTCCATTGTGTGTATATACCACAGTAAAGTTACTTTTAAGCTGAGAAAGTATAATGGGGTATTCATGTTTGCCTGTTACATCACTGTGGAATATGCTCAGTAAGTTTATAAATGAATGGAAGACACCCAATGTGTGGTGCTTCCAGTAACATACCCCACACCCCCATTTATGTCTTGGCCTGAACAAAATGGTCTGAAGCAGTGCTCCTGAGGCATCTGCTTCATTGGGGGGCTAATGCCAGTATTACCATCAGTGGAGGAGTTTTGAGGATGAACCCAAACTCAAAGTTAGCTTATTGAAGGTGTATAAAAATTGATCCCTTAAGATGAATGTTGATATCCCCAAGAGGCTGTTTATGTGAATTTTTATTCAGCAAAGCTTCTTTTTTCCTGAAGGGCATTTCTCCGGTATGTAACAAAGGTTGGCTTGCAAAGAATTCAGGGATGGGAAGGTTGTGAGGCATCTGGGTTTGAGGATTTTATTTTCGTATTGGGTTTTATTTTCATGTTTGACCTAATTTTCCCCTCTTGGGTAGGCAGGTTATTTACTTTAGGGCAAATGTTTGAATTTTTTTCTTCCAATATCTTTAATTTTTTTTCTTTATTGCTTGCTACTATTCCCTTCCCTCCGAGACAGTTCAGACCCTCACCACGATGTATAAACAAATGCTGGGAAGTTGCAATGCTTTTTTTTTTGCCAAAATATATGTATTTTAGGTCCCATGTGTGCTTTAAGGTTGCTGACACTAGCTTTCCACTGAGCCACAGGAATATGTGTCATTCTTTCTCTTCCATGGCCCGCCTCCTGTCTCCAGGGGTCTCAGTGGAGGCCCAGCAGCAATGTGTGCTCTCTCTCATAAGCCCTCCCCAATCCTGCAGGCCCTTTCTAAAACACCTTTCAATATAACTTTTCTTTTTTTTCATAGTCTGTTCCAAGGTGAGGATTAAAGGAGTGAAAAAATTATGAACTTATTTGGAAGGCTGGTAGCAAATCAGGCAGACTTGAGCATCATATACAGATTGTCCCAATTACTAGTTTGAATAACGAGAGTCAAGTCAATTCCCTTTTCTGAGCCACAGTCTCTTCATCTGTGAAATGGGGAAAACAATACCTGCCTCTTAGGGTTGGTGCAGATAATTCATGTAAAGCTTGGAGCGCATTGTGTGGCACCTGGTGGTCACTCCCTAAATGCTGGAAATATTGCTAA
This sequence comes from Cabassous unicinctus, assembly GCA_029593785.1. Taxonomy (NCBI): domain Eukaryota; kingdom Metazoa; phylum Chordata; class Mammalia; order Cingulata; family Chlamyphoridae; genus Cabassous; species Cabassous unicinctus. Next base: position 2,253 of record JAQZBX010095714.1, read on the forward strand.
TATGCTGTCTTCTTTGCTGGCCTGTGGGGCCCAGGGGACCTGACATTTTTTACCTTTGTGTGTCTGACACATGATGATCTAATAATTTTTGTTTGAAAGATAAACATGTAGGATTTTGCCATAAGAAACCACTCAGTCAAGCAAAGGGAGGAGTAGCACATGGATGGTCTGTCTGCCATTTCCAGGCATTAGAGGAAAAGGCTCAGGCATGAAGGCTACTCTCTATAGTGCAGTGGAAAAGAGTATATTCCCAGGGAGTCTGACATTTCCTGTTAGTGTGTAAGCAGACCTCTAAGCAAAAGAGGGGCTTCTGGAGTTGTTTGGTATGCTGGGTGACATTTCTTGAATGAAATGGTAAGATTCCTTTTTTTTTTTTTAAAAGAAATAATTTGGCAACATATATATAATAACATAAATATCATAAATATATAACATAAAATTTGCCATTAAATGTACAATTCAGTGGCATTAATGACAGTTACCATGTTGTGCTACCATCAACACCATCCATTATATGTTGAGATTCTTAAGCACAGGGGACCTCTCCAGAGCATGGGGAGAACCTGAGTTTATACCCTGTAGGGGAAGTAATAGTGGTAGAAAGTGCTCCACATAGAAAAATGGGGACCTTGGGACCAACCCCAGCTCTTCATCCTGCATGCTGGCAGTGTGACCATGGGGGTGCCTGAACATTTCTGCAGAATAGAGGAGGCTGGGCTGTGATATCTCTAAGATCTTACAGTGTTCAACATCCCACAACTTTTTTAAAAACAATTTCCATTTAAGAGCCTCTTTATGTTTCCTGTAAGGGCATCTTCACCAGTCACTGCCCTGCTGGGCTGGCTTTTACATTGAGTGATTTGGTGTGAAAGTCACAATTCTTTCTATTTGATTTCAACTTTCCCCTTTAACCTTTTCTCATTTGTTCCTGCCTTCTCTCTTCTTTAAAGGTGTCAAACAAGGCCGGCAGTGATAAATCAGGTCAACTGTTCTTTTTGTGCTGTGAAATCTATGAGTAGGGCTAGGGTTTGTCATGTCTCAGTCTGGGTGGGCTCTATTCCCTCCTAATTGCCTTTTTTCCTTTTATCGTCCTCATCTTCTATCTTGGAATTTCCTTAAGTTTAGCATGCTCTCGCTTCATGGTGTCCTTCCCTTTGTGACCTCGGATTTTCTGTGGATAGCGCCAATTTCCTGCAACCTGCTGTAGAAAGCAGTGATGCCTGAACAGGTTCCAGTAGACTTCCTCTGAGCATGGTTTGTGCAATTGAAAGATACTGTGAAGCATTGCCAGATGCCTGAATATGGAGATGGATAAAGCCTGGCAAGCCTGGCCACAAATAGTGTACACTCCGGCTGGGTTCCCCCCTCTATAACGATTAGAGCACCTCAGATCTAGATGCAAAGATTTCTTTTGCGATGATCTCATGGTGGCCTGTGTGTGCCAGCAGCCTGGGAAACAGAAGGCGGCTATTTCAGAAGATCTTGGCTGTAGTTGAGCCTGTTTCTGCCAAGTCAGGGACTGTCTGGATCTCATTGGAGCTGGAGGTTTTGCACCATTGTTATAAGCCAGATTGTAACCCTGACATTTCATCTACTTGGACTCAGAAGAGGTTGAGTCCCAAATCTTCAACCAAAACGACCCCTCAGCCTGCTTCAGGGCCAGAAAGTCCTAGCATTTGAGCTGAGCCCCTTCCTAAGAGTGAAGTAACTTTTCGATAACTTATCGATAGTCTTATCATATAGGGAGCAGGCTCCTGAGGAAGTAGGGTGGTGGCCCCGAAATCCTGATGGGGAGGAGAGGAGATGCATTTAGATCATTGCCCACTGCCTTTCTTGGTGGCACTTGGTAGGGGTCACTGGGAATGGGCGGGAGCCCTCAGTAATACCATGAGACATTGGACCAAGCTTTGCTGCTTTCAAAAGTTTGCACTATATTCCTTCCCTGGAGAAAACTCCTACCTCTCAAGGATGATCTCAAGATATAAGGACAGCCATTTGGAAAGATTTAGTTGCTGATAGAAAGGCATATAACCAACCCCTTGTCTTAGGTTAGGCTCCCGTGGAGGCAGAACCGGAGAGGATTCCAGTGCAAGTAGGTTATATGGGAGCTGATCCCAGAAAACACAGGTATGGAAGTAGCAAATAAGACAGGGGAGGAAGGAAGCCCATAAAGGGTGTATTGTAAAGCTAGTGATCCCTGGGACAGCTGGAAGTCAATACCACTGGAGAGTCTGGGAACTAGTAGCACAGGTGGCTCTGAGTTATCTCACCTGAGAGGTGAAGGAGCTACAGCGCTGAAGGCAAAGAGATGAAGGGACTGTCAGTTGGAGGTCAGACCAGTGGTCCCCGAAATGACGAAATAACAAAGGCTGAGGGAATGTAGGTGGAGCACAAGAGCTGTGCTGCATCTATTCATTATTCACCTTCCAAAGAATCATAGACAGGAGCCTGGTCATTTTCTGTATGGAGAATGTATCCAAGGCTCAGGAAGACAATGAGGCCCAAGGTAGAAGCACGGTTCTGGAGAGCTGGGCAAGCAGCCAAGATTCCTGACTCTTGGTCTAGTGCTCTTTCCACTTTGCTACTCAAGGCATAAATTTTAATTTGTGATGATTTATGAGAGAAACTGCCTCTGATTAATGGAACAATATTTCCCTTCTCACCGCGGACTTGTTAGTCTTTCTCCGAGTGAAAAATTGTCAAAGGGATTAAATCCTCTTTGAGAGCTGAAGAAAGAGCAAAAAATGGCTGTGTGTAAACAAAGTCTCCCAGGAAGATCATATTTTTGAAGGCATTTATTATTCATGCCCTTTTGTCATTGTCATGTCTTAAGTGTTTATTTGGGCTTCTAGCTTTTTGTTTTTCCAAGGAATGTGCTGATCCACTGTAGATGAGCCTGGCAGCCATCATCTCAACAATGCTCATCACTGTCCAGGTTACTGAAAACTCAGAGGAAATGTTTATCACAGAAAAACAGGTTCTAAACATGTCCCACCAGGTGGGGGAGAAGGCACGTGACGGCACAATGCACCTTGTGCATATCACGTATTTGTGGAACTTCTCTAGATGAAAGGGTCAGGCTCGTTTATAATGCATCCCACGAGGTGAAGAGGAACTCTTTCTTAGATTCTGAAATGCTCACAAGCCTTTGGTAATGCTGATAGTGGAGCATCTGCGTGATCCCCAAAGCTGACCCTGAGACTTCGGCTGAATCTGTGCCAAGAAGAACCCCCAGCTGGGTGATGGCCTTGCCTTGGCCTCCTGACAGAAACAAAAGGCCCAGGCAGGCCATCTTAAACATTTGAATTGGAAATAAAATGCCCGCGTACAACTCTGAACTTGTGAGACTGCCTAGAAACATGACAAATCATTTTGAGTGTTGATGAGAGATTTCCAGTCATGGAGTTAGCTGCAGACCGCTGCTTTCCCTGGGAAAGCAAAAAAAAAACTAATCCTGAGGTTTCACTGACACGTATCCTAATTCGTGGATGCTTTTTGGCTGTTAAATTATGTCTCCATCTTCTAAGTTATCTGATACCAAAAGCATAAGTCCTGTTATGTGGGCATTCATAAACTTTTGGAAAAAGTTGCTTCCTGTTGGAAAAAGTTGTCCAAGTCTTTCTTTAGAATTCCCAGAAGAGAATTGCTGGGTCTTCAGGTATGTACTTTTTTTTTTTTCCCCTAAGGTTTTGGATACCTCTGGTCTCCAGAAAGGTAGTATCACTTTACACTCCCCTTAGTAGTGGTTTCCGGTGTTTTCTTGTCTCAGATCTTCTTTAGTCATGGATGTGTCATTCTTTTTCAGTTTGCCAGTCTGAGGTGAAAAATGATATAATGTCACTGATTTAATTTGCATTTTTTGAATATTATTCTGAATATTTCTTCTTGTGGCCATTTGCATTTATGAAGTTGCCTGTTCTTGAAGGACACTGCCATTAATTTCCTCCCTGCTCTTCCTTTTTTGCTGTCAGAATACAAAGCCAGGCAGTCCATTGCTTCTCCCCCAGGCACCCTATAAACCTATTGGCTGGCGAGGAAGTACCCTGTGCCCATGGGGAGCTATTCTGCTCCTAAGAGCTGCTTCCAGCCCAGGGCTTCCCCTGCCTGTGTGTGCAAATCAGACCTAAAGGCTGCCTCCGGCTGACAAACCCATTTGTGGGAGGGGATTTCAAGCAGACGTATTCTTCCTTCACTTCAGTGAGTCCAGACAAGGGGTCAGTTCTTACTCTCTGAATTTTGTTGTTGGTGTAGCTTGTCCTGTGTTGCTAACTTCCTAAACAAAAACTATCTTTTCTTTGAGCTGCTTATTTTTGCCTTCTAATGAGGTGACCCAGAATATGACAGCCGTCATATTCTGTATCAAGCCAATGCCTTCTAGCCGCTTCACTTTTCATTTTCCTCTATCTGAGATGATGCTCTAGGCTTCCCCACTTGAGAAAGGAGTCTCTTGATATTGTGAAATCTTTCCCTTTTCTGTTTGTCCAAAGGTGGGCCCCTTGAAAATGGTCAACGTTTTCAATTTCTGTGCATTCAAAATGTTCCCAGCTGGTTTACGGAAAGAGTTGGCTTATGCTTGGTTAATCTTGGCAAGATGTCTACGGGCAGGATGGCATTTTTAGTGCCGAGGATGACCTGTAAACCCAGGTAGAGGCAGATGAGGAGAGAAGCGAAACAGAACCTGGCCCAGACCACCTGAAATTGGGCCTATTCATTTCCCCCATGAATTTTCTTGTAGTTATTTGGGTGGAAAATCCTCTTGGAACATCACCAAGATTATGAAAGGGAGAAAACAGAGCAGGAACCAACTACATGAACTGAACACTGCATGTATTCCGCACAGGTTTACACCCTGCCTGTAGAGTCCTCTCTCTCCCACAAGAGGGCGTACTCGTCGCTGTTAAAGCAATAGCACCCGGGAAAAACGCGGGTTGTTGCCAAGTCCCAGAACTGCACTGCATTTAAGACGCCACTTTGTATCTCAGCTTCCCCTTTCAAGGTGTGTTATGAACTTAATGACCTTCTCCAGCGCAGCCGGGCGTGGGGAAGATTAGTGTCTGGAAACTTCTGTGGTAATTAAGCACAGTCCCTGCTTGTGTTTCCCCAATGAAATGTGATTGTAACTCTTGGGGCTTTTTTAACACTCCCGGGAGCGTCCGCCTTGGAAGTGCTTGCTGCACATGCCGGCAGCTCTTCTCTGCCCACAATCTTGGTTTAAATGAGGCTGCAGCACGCTTGTGCTAAGGTCTGGAGGGAGATGAGGACTCGACCCACTGCTCTGATGCTGCTCATTTTGGGGAAGAGCGGAAGTGCCCATGGTTGGTGATGGTCAGTCAGCCTGACAGCTTTTCCCCTTAGAGGGAATTTAAGTCTGCAAGCTAGGGAAATCAAAGCCGTGTTTCACTCAGTACGACGGGGAGTGCCACCGTTTAACACAACCTCTGACTTCCGGGGTTTCTAGGTCATCTGGCAGCTTTTGAGTGTCATTTCCTTGACTCTTGGGAAGAAGTTTTTTTTCTGATTACAAAGATTTTCTTTATTGAAATCTGTACTTTTCCAGCAATCTCGTGTCCCCCCCGTACCCCCCACCTCCCCGCTCCCGCCCCAGTTCTTCCAGTTTCTTTGCCTTGGAGGTTGCATGAAATCAATCCGCTCTTTATTTGTTGGAATGGGGGAGATCCCGCTTCTCTAGAAAATCACCACTGCTAGTCTGTGGAGCAACTGGTGGTGTTATTCCGGCTGGGGTACAGGGTTTGGGAGTGGTTGTTGGGTGGTGGCAAGCACAGTGGTGGTTTATTTTCCAGGCCCTTGAACCTCAGTTCCCACAGGATGAATGTAAAGGACCCACGTGACAAAACTTTTTCTTTCTGGCATGAATACCACCACTGCCATTATTACTATTAATAACTGATAATTATATAGTATTACTGTGTGTTGGGCATGTTTTCTTTTTCTGTTTGTTTTAATAAACTTTATTGTTTAGAATAGTTTTAGACCTACAGAAAAAATTGTGAAGGAAGGGCAGAATTCCCATGAACTACACACCCAAATTTCCCTATTATTAATATTTTACATTGGTATGGTACATTTATCACAATTAAACCAATACTTACAAATTATTAACTAAAGACCATACCTAATTTTTACCCAATGTCCTTTTTCTGTCCCAGAACTCCATCTAGGATCCTCTTGGCTGTGGCAGTTTCTTGTTTAGACAGTGTTGGTCAGGTATTTTGTAGAATGTTCCTCAATTGGAATTTGTCTTATGTTTTTCTCATTATTAGACTGGGGCTATGGATTTTAAAAATTTAACAGAGAAGTTACAGGGTTACAGAAAAATCTTGCAGAGAACACAGAGTTCCCATAACCCCCATGCATAGTTTTCCCTATTAATAACACATTGTGTTAGAGTGGTACCTTTGTTACAATTGATGAAACAATATTATTATAATTATACTATTAACTATAGTATATCATTTACATTAGGGTTCATTATTTTTGTTGTAGAGTCTCACGGTCTTTAAAAAAATTTTATTCTAGTAACATATATACAACCTAAAATTACTTCTTTTAACCACATTCAGATATATAATTATTGGTGTTAATTACATTCACACGGTTTTGCTACCATCACCACCAGCCATTACCAAACTTTCCATCACCGATAACAGAAATTCTGTACCAATTAAGGATTAACTCTGTATTCCCTAACCCCTGCCCTGGCCTCTGGTAACCTGTATTCTAGTTGCTGACTCTATGAATTTGCTTATTCTAATTATTACGAATCAGTGAGCTCATACAGTATTTGTCCTTTTTTGTCTGACTTCTTTCACTCAGTATGATGTCTTTGAGGTTCATCCACACTGTTGCATGCATCAATACTTCATTCCTTTTTACAACTGAATAATATTCTATTGTACGTACATACATTAGAGAAAACATAAATTTTATATACATACATATACATACACATCATTTTGTTCATCTATTTATCGGTTGATGGAACTTGTACTGCTTCCATCTTTTGGCAATTGTGAATAATGCCACTATGAACATCGGTGTGCAAATATCTGTTTGAACCCCTGCTTTCAATTTTTTTGGGTATTTACATGGAAGTGAGATTGATGGGTCATATGGTAATCCTGTACATAACTTTCTGGGGAACCGCCAAACTGTTTTCCATAGTGGTATACCCATTTACATTTCCCACCAAAAATGAACAAGCATTCCTAGTTTTCCACATCTTCTCCAACACTTATTTTCCATTTTTTAATAGTAGCCATTCTAGTGGGTGTGAAAAGGTATCTCATTGTGGTTTTGATTTGCATTTCCTTAAAGGCTAATGGTGTTGAGCATCTTTTCATGTGCTTATTGGCCATTTGTAACTTCATTGGAGAAATGTCTGTTCAAACCTTTTGTCCATTTTTTAAAAATTGGGTTGTTTGTCTTTTTATGTTAAATTGTAGGATTTCTTTATATATTCTGGATATTAAACCCTTATTGGATATGTGGTTTCCAAATGTTTTATCTCATTCTGTAGGTTGTCTTTTTACTTTCATGATAAAGTTTTTTGCACAAAAATTTCTAATCTTGATATCAAGTCCCATTTATCTATTTTTATTTTGTTGCTCATGTTTTTGGTGTAAAGTCTAAGAAGCCGTTTCCTAACACAAGTTTGTGAAGATACTTTCCTATGTTTTCTTCCAGGACTTTTATAGTTTTGGTTCTTTGGTTCTTATATTTAGGTCTTTGATTCATTTTGAATTAATTTTTGTATATGGTATGAAGTAGGGATCTACCTTCATTCTTTTGCATTTGATTATCCAGTTTGCTCAGCACAATTTGTTGAAGAGACTATTCTTTCCTTATTCGGTGAACGTGACACCTTTGGCCATGTGAGGACTTACTTCTGAACTCTGTTTGATTCCATTGGTCTGTATGTCTGTTGTGCCAGTACGATTCTGTTTTAACTACTGTAGGTTTGTAACAAGTTTTAAAATTGGGAAATGTGAGTCTCCAAGTTTGTTCTTCTTTTTCAAGTTGGTTTTGACTATTCAGGGCCCTTATACTTCCATATAAATTTGATAGTTAGCTTTTACATTTCTTCAAGGAAGTCTGTTGAAATTTTTACTGAGATTGTGTTGAATCTCTCAATATTTTTGTGAAGAACTGACATCTTAGCAATATTAAATCTTTAATCATTGAACACAGATATCCTTCCGTTTATTTAGTCTTCTTTGATTTCTTTTAGCAAGATTTTATAGTTTTCCATATATAAGTCCTTTATATCCTTAAATTTATTCCTAGATATTTGATCTTTTAATTGACATTGTAAATAGATTTTTTCCCTTTATTTCCTCTTCAGATGGTTCATAACTAATGTGTAGAGAAACTACTGATTTTTGCATGCTGATCTTGTACCTGTCACTTTGCCCAATTAGTTTATTAGCTCTGGTAGCTTAGTTGCGGCTTTTTCAGGGTTTCTATATATAGGATCTTGTCATCTGCAAATAGGGAAGGTTTTCCTTCTTCCTTTCAAATTTGGATATCTTTTATTTCTTTTTCTGGCCTAGTTCTTCTGGCTAGAACTTCCTGTAAAGTGGTGACAGGGGCATCCTTGTCTTTCCCCAATCTTAGAGGGAAATCTTTTGGTCTTTCATCATTAGCTGTTTTTTTTGTTTTGTTTTTTTACAAAAAACAAATGTTGAGGAAGTTTCTGTCTATTCCTAGTTTTCTTTGTGTTTTTATCAAGGAGGGCACTGATTTTCAAATGCGTTTTCTGCATCAATTGAGATGATCATGTGGCTTTTTCCTTCATTTTATTAATGTGGTGTATTACATTAATTGATTTTCTAATGTTGAACCACCCTTGCATACCTGGGATAAATCCCACTTGATCATTGTGTATGATTCTTTTAATTTGCTGTTGGATTTAGTTTGCTAGTATTGTGTTGAGGATTTTTGCATTTATATTCATAAGGGATATTGGTCTGTACCTTTTTTTTATTGTGATATCTTTATCTGGCATTGGTGTTAGGGTGATGTTGGCTTCCTGGAATGAGGTAGGAAGTGTTCCCTCCTCTTCAATTTTATGGATACATTTGAGCAGAACTGGTGTTAATTCTTCTTGGAATGTTTGGAAAATTCTGTGAAGCCATTTGGTTCTGGGCTTTTCTTTTTTGGGAGGTTTTTATTTACTGATTTGATCTCTTTACTTGTTATTGGTCTGTTAAGATATTCTATTTTGGGGGGGCGGATGTGGCTCAAATGGTTGTGCGTCCGTCTGCCAAATGGAGGGACCTGGGTTCGATCCCTGGGACCTCCCGGTAAAATAAAAAAAAATATATAGAAGGCGCATGGGCTGCCAGGCTCTGTGTGCCGGTGAGCCGCCAGGCCCCGGGAGCCATGCAGCAAGATGATGACGTAAAAAAGGAGAGAGACAAGACGAGATGCTCCGAAAGCTCCGAAAAACAGGAGCCGAGGTGGCGCAGATGGCAGAGCACCTCTCTCCTACATCGGAGGTCTCCAGGATTGAATCCTGGTGAAGAATGGAGGAGGAGGATGAGAAGAGATGAAACAAACACAGAGAATTGCCCAGCGAATGGACACAAAACAGCAAATGGGGAAGGGGGGGT
>JAQZBX010095715.1:0-11884 GCA_029593785.1 Cabassous unicinctus
CCTTCTACTTCTATTTTTGGAAGAGCTTATGCAGGATTGGTGTTAGTTCTTTCCAGAGTGTTTGGTAGAATTCAGCTGGGAAGATGTCTGGTCCTGGGCTCTCCTTAGCTGTGAGGTTTTTGATGACTGAGTTTATCTCTTTACTTGTAATTGGACTGTTGAGTTCATCAATTTCTTCTTTCATTAATATAGGCGGCTTGTGAGTCTTTAGGAATTTGTTCATTTCCTCTAAATTATCATTCTTGTTGGCATATAATTTTTCAAAGTATCCTCTTATGATACTGTTTATTTCTGTGGGGTCAGTAGTGATATCCCCTTCCTCATTCCTTATTTTGTGTATTTGCATCGCTCTCTCTTTTTCTTTGTTAGTCTGGGTAAGGGTTTGCCAATTTTATTGATCTTCCTGAAGATGCAGCTTTTGGTTTTGCTTATTTTTTCTCGTGCTTTCTTATTTTTTATTTCATTTAGTTCTGCTCTAATCTTTGTTATTTCCTTCTTTCAATTTCTTTGGGCTTTGTTTGTTGTTGTTTTCCAATTCCTCCAGGTGTGCAGTTAGGTCTTCAATTTTAGCTTTTTCTTCTTTTTTAATATATGCATTTATGGCTATGAAGTTCCCTCTCAGTATAGCTTTGGCTGCATCCCATAGGTTTTGATATGTTGTGCTGTCATTTTCATTCATTTCAAGGTAGTTTACTGATTTCTTTTGAGATTTCCTCCTTGAACCACTGTTTGTCTAAGAGTGTGTTGTTTAACTTCCATATCTTTGTGCATAATCTGGTTCCCTGGCCTTAGTGATTTCCAATTTCATTCCATTGTGGTCTGAGAAATTACTTGATATAATCTCAATCTTTCTGAATTCATTGAGAGTTGTTGTGTGACCTAGCATGTGGTCTGTCTTGGACTATGATCCATGTGCACTTGAGAAGAATGTATATCCCACTGTATTTGGGTGTAGCATTCTGTATATGTCTATTAGGTCCAAGTCCTCTAATGTATTATTCAGAGTCTTTGTTTCTTTATTGATTCTCCATCTAAATGTTCTGTCTAATTGTAATAATGGTTTATTAAAGTCTCCCACTGTAATTGTAGAGGCATTTATATCTCCACTTTGTTTTTCCTGTGTTTGCCTCATGTATTTTGAGGTGCCCTGATTAGGTGCATAAATGTTTATGATTGTTCTCTCTTCTTGAAAGATTATTCCTTTTAATAATATTTGTCCTTTTGTGCCTGGCTTATTTCACTCAATATAATATCCTCAAGGTTCATCCATATTATCATGTACATCCAGGTTTCATTTCATTAAGAAGAAATGAAATCTGGGATCTTAATTTTTTAAATTAACTAGGAAATAACTTTTTAAGTCAAGATATTAAATATATTTGTTCATAAGCCACTATGTGATTCTGTTTGTTCTTTCAAGTTGAAATGTCATTTCTCCTCTTAATCTGACTTGTAAATATTTGACCCTGGATTAGATAGAAGTGGAATACAAACAAATACTGATCTTAAATATTCTCTTCTTATTTGCCTCTGTTACAGTGTCCAAAAATGTGATCTCCACATTCTTAAATGATTTGTACAGCTATTTTTCCACCTACTCATTCAACAAAATTAGAGGGAAACCTGACATATAAAGAGGTTTATGTGACAATGACAGGAAGCTTGATATACAATGTTGATGTACAAAGCAGTGGTGCAAATCTGAATTAATCACTTCTTTAGAAGAGAATAATCTGCATTTCAGATCTGACTAGAGAAGACCAAAAGATAGCAATGAGAACTGAGAATTCTTGCCTCAGCATAACTGTGCTTTCCAAGAATTCCTCCACAGGAAATAAAGACTTCAGACCAATAAAAAACTTCATTGTTGCTTTAGGAAATTAAAATATTCCAATATATCTGGAAAGATATTTTACCATATCAGGAAACAGCCTGCTTATGAAGAAAAGAATTAGCTCATCAGAACTTATCCCATGAAAATTAAGCCTAACTTCAAGATATTTGTCTCACTGTGTCCTCACCCTCATTCTTACTTAATATGTAGTTAATTTTGCCCAATCACAAATAGTTGAATGCATGTAAAATCCTTTCTTAAATTGTTTCACCTCAGAACCCAAAACTTTGTAAATAACCTTCCTAAATTGCTACTTCTGAGTGTTTTTCTGTGTGCTGTTCAGCCTTGATTCAGAGACTTTACTAAAAATCTTTGTTTGAGCATCATTTTTTGTGTGGTGGTCCCTGTGCAATAAATTAATCTATTTTCTTAATGTGTAAAAAATGATTGTAAATCAGTATTCTATAATTAACCATTTAATATGTCGTAATGCCATGTCACTTTGTAGTGAAATTACATTTTTCTTATAAACAAGTCAGTGTTAAAATGTGTATGTTTTTCACATCTCAGTACATGTGTATGTTTGTGTGTGAAAGACAAATAGCAAACATCAATAAGCTCTACATAAAGGGATGAAGAATTTATGATTTCCACTTATATGAAATCACTAGAATTATGCTCATTCCATAGAGACAGAACCTAGAGTATATGTTACTGGAGGGGTCAGGATGGAGAATGGGTAGTTGAAGCACAATTGGTGCAGGGTCTTTGGGGTAATACCAAAGTTTCAGCAATGGATGATTTTGACACAACATTGTGAATTTGAATAGTACCATGAAATTGTGTATAAGGGAATGGTTGAGATGGGAAATTTTATGGTTTATACATGTTACCAAATTTAAAATGGGAGAGACAAGAGATAATAAAAATTAAATAGATCATGGAAAAGATCTAATAAAATACAACCTAATGCCCAGATAACACTTTTGGGGCAATTGAAAAAAAATTGGACTATAAGCCATATTCATTAACATTCTTAAACTTGACAATTGGACTTAATGTGGTGACATAAGTGAAGATCCTTATTCTTAGGAAATATACAAGAAGGAGGTGGTAGGTTGGATTATTCCCCCTGCCAAAAAAAAAAGATGTTATTACTCATCATCCATTCTTGTGGGTATAAACCCATTTTAAATAGGAACTTTAAAAGACATTCAAACAAATTCTCTCATACCCTAACTTTGAAAGGTTAATAGTTTCCTGTATTAATGTCATCAAAACCCATTTATTTGTGTGATGGATGACCAAGGGTTGCCAGAGATTGCCACCTGATTTAATCAGCATGACTTCAGTAAATAGTAGTAAATAAGGAATCTGAATAATAACTTTCTTTTTGTGTGTGTGAAAATCCAGGTTATATTTAATAATTTGTTGATTCGAATCATTATTAATATATGCATTTATCTTTACCTTTATTGAATGATCAATATTAATAATTAGCTTAGGTAAAACTTCAGACAATATATTTACTGTGCATGAATGAGAACTATAAAATTGCAAATATTTCTATAGGTATTTCAATTACCTAATTTTGAACATTTCTTAAAAAATTGATCAATGGCAAACTTTAATGCACAGAAAAATAATATATAAGATTTATATCCTATCCATATATCATACTTATTTGAATGTGAATAAATGTGTGAGATTTTGGGTGGTTCTGTTTGCAAGGAAAGAACTTTGCAATGAAGAATATGGCACAGATTTTAGTACATTACTGCTATTGTCAATTTAGGTAAATAAAATTTTTCTAAAGCCTTAATGTGATCTCAATTGTATTTATCTTCTTGGTGCATTTTACCAATATTTGAGTGCCTGCTCTATGGGAAATAACAACATTTGAGTGCCTGTTCTGTGGAAAGCATTTGCTTGAGTCTGGAATGAAAAAAAAAATTAGGGAGCATATCTACTGACAAAATGTGTAATATAATGAGCCCTAATGAATCTGAAATTCTAGAAATATGGTACTGAAATTCTAGAAATATGGTTCTCTCTAAAAGTAAGAAAATAATAAAAATTCTTATATCTCATACCCAAGTCTTCTGAGAAAAGATCCATATTTTAAAGTGTTTTCTAAATGGTATTTAAGTTTGATGTTTTATTCTTCTTAAAGTAATAGATACCCATAATGTAAAATGTTAAGGACTTGAAATAAAAGCCAATGGCTTCCTTCCCCACTGCTCATCCTCTGTACCTCTCACTTGAGGAACCACTATTGACCATTTCCATATTTCAGTTTTTCTGATGGATACTTTTAAATCTCTAAACAATATACTAATATAGTCCTGCCTTGAATAATCAGATTGAGATATTACTATTGACTTCTTGCTAATTCACATAAATTTCCACCTCCCTTCCATGTCATAATTACAATCAACACAGGAGGTAAAAATTGTGATAAACTGTTTTGGATGGTGGCCTGTACAATAACTTTCTAATATAGGAAATATTCTAGAGGTAACTTGAATGAGAACATCATATATACCTCATATATAGACATTCCATCATATTTAAATAATATAAATATATTTATTGTAGAGAAAACCAACAATAATTAGTTATGTTTGTGAAAGTGCTTACCATCATTTATAAAACAATTATTAGGAACTTACAAAAATCATGAAGTGGAAAGAATTTTGACCCTAAATAAGAGAAATTAACCAGTTAATAAAAGTAAAAGCAAAATAAACAAAGTCAGAACACATCATAATTCTAATCATTGAAGACATATTTGGTAAATAACATTCACATCATGTCATTATATGTTAAGTTTGTATTCACTTCCAGTTATATAGTTACTTATAGGGAAGGGGTAGTTTTAATTATAGGTGTTAATGCTTTCAAAATAATATATTTAGAATTGTAAAAAAAAGAAAAAAATCCAGATTTCTCAATTTTCAAGAAGTTTATATATTGCAATTGTTTTAATTCAAATATAAAGGACTATATATCATAATTTTAAAAATCCATTGAGTAAATGAAAATAAAAGTTTAAGAAGGAATTATGAAGATGAAAATTGACAAGATATTTTTGAAAATGTAATCACTGGAACTTATGTAAATTGAAACATATTATTGCTTGAACTAAAGATTAGATGAAATTGAATGTATTAGATAAAAATAGCTAATGACCTTAAACATGTAAAGTTACTCCAAACATTGCACAAAAGAGAAGGAATTGAAATTTCATGCACACATACTCATTCACACACATATGTGCACAAACACAGAAGATACAAGTTAAGGAATATGGAGAATAAAGAAGGAAAGAAGAAGAAATAAATAGCCAGCTGACATTTCCATAAAAGTATAAAGTATATGCATCATCAGGTGCAGAAAGTACAATTTATCATGACCCAGATATATAAAATGTATAAGTGGTGTTAAGTATATCTTTTGTTCCAGGTACAATATTTACCCTTCTCCAGCCTGCTATTTTCCCTGGAGTCTGCACATCTTGTATTGCAACTAGGAGCTCATTGTTCTTGCATTCTGGTTGAATTTCGTCTGTGAAGGGTACTTTCAGGAAATTAGACAGAGGAAATTAAGTATAGTTAAGGATGTCTATTCTTAGCTGTCTTTTTGTGGTGCTAGCTGAGGCTGGTTCATTCTCTAAATGAAGGTCATATGGTCTGCCAGGCAGCCTTTCTACATTGCTTTCTCTCTATTTGTCTTTTTTTCCCCTTTAACTACTCCTTTCCTTTACCATTTCAGGCCTAAAGGTGAAAACTGTCATGGTATTAATGTAGCAACTTTTTAAATATCTCCTTTAGCAGAAAAACTAACCATAGATATATACTAACATTCAATATCAGGTGGCCTGTATTCAAATATGACAAAACTATGTGCATGTTAAAATTTAAACTTATAGTTTAATGTCTCACACATATTAAGAAGTTATAAATGTTAATCAGGTATGGTCAGGCAAGTGAAAAAGAACCAAAGCATTTCCATGAATTAAGATGAAAATATTATCAACTATTTAAGTAAGAAATCCAATGAGAAAGATGCACAAAACTATGTGTAGCAGAAGAAACTATAAATGTACTTGATACTGGATATGGGAAAAACTGCCAAGCATATTGCACAGCATTTCATGAAAGTATAAGATGTTGGGAAAAAGGTTAAAAGACACAGAATAATATATAAAGGGTCTCATTGGGGTTCTAGTCTCAAAGTAACTCACAATCAAGTCCTTATTAACTACAAGGGGAAAAAGAACAACTTTACATTGGAGAATTCTGGCAGATACCATTGTAACCAAGTGCTCAAAGTTAACATCACCAATAAAGGAACAAATGAATACCAGGTGTCTCCTTACTTTATGCATTTCTGTAGGATTGATCCAAAAAGTATGTAACCTGATCCTAATCATGAGGAAAACTTAGACATTTATAAATGGTGGACATTATACAAAATAAAGGGCCTTCTTATTTCAAAATATCATTGATCAAGAGTACAGAAAGTCTGACGGATTATTCCAAATAAAAAGAATACATTCAGTGAGTAATTGTGTACTGAATCTTAGAATATAGACATAGGCATAGACATAAATGAAGATATAATTAGTGATATATTGTTGTTATTGGGAAATTTGACAACATTTGTATAAAGTAGGAAGACTAAAAAATATATGGAATCTCTCAAATTTTTCTATTTCATTGTTTGCAGCTTTCATTTATCATCATTTTTTTTCCTCAAGTAATTTTAGTTTATATTTAAAGTTTTGTTTAATTTCACTTGCTTGTCTATCATGCAGATACACTATTACTTTGAATAATATAGAAACATTTTCATCCCTTTTCATGCTTTTTGCTTTTAATTCAGTTTTATGACATTAATATGTTTAAACTTGAATTTTGGAGGAGGAGGGTGCTGTAAATACTTTTAACCTTTTTCCCAATATCTTATACTTTCATGAATGCTTGTCTCTGTTCTGAAACCTTCAAAACAGGACATTTTTATCATTGCATTAACAGTCCAACTTAGCTCACTAAGCTGAAACTCTATTCAATGATAAAGGAAATCACAATAATAAATGAAAGTATAAAAGAAATAATGAATGACTAAAATTAAAAATAACAATGTTAAGTGTTATTCAAAAGCATACTATACTTCTCAGCCCTAAAATATTAATGGCAGGTAAATGAATGAAATAAATTATTAAATCCCTGTCTTAGGGTAATTTTCCTGACCACATTAATTCCTTTATTTCCATTATTCTTAAAGAGACAGACAAGTATGAAAAAGTTAGAAATATGTTTATTTGTGGCCATGAACACTTGTTTTACTCAGATACTTAGGGACTGTGAGTAATTTTGTTTAACGCAAAAAGCAGTTAGATATATTAAATAAAGTTTGCCATTATAACAATTGAAATCACTAAAAAATGCTTACCTATTTGAATCAATTCCTTATTTTTTCCATTGAATAAATTATGCAGATTTTTCCTCTAATAAATTGAAACTATTTAATATCACTTCATCTCAAACCCAATAGCTAACATTTACTCAGTGAACTTTCCACTACCCACAATGATGGAGAAAGAATGAGCATATGTAAAAGAAGGAGTTAAAGGGAAGAATGTGGGGAGGCAAATTGTAAATTTTGCTTAAAAATACTTACTACATTTACATGAAGGTTGAAAAATAAAATCAGAACAAGTGGAAGATATCAAACTGTCACTTTCAAAGGAAATAACAACCACAATATTTCATCACAATGAGACCATTTGCATTTAGCTCTATGTCTTTATCATTCCAATTCTCCTGCTACATGATTTGTATTGGCCTTATGAGAGGGATAAGGTAAAACAAGGAAGGGTAATTGGCAGTATATTGGACATGAAAACTACTATAAAATATTTGGAATATTTTAAAATTTGTACTAGATAATGCGATGCTTTATTGGATTTGAAGAATGAGTGGAAAGAAAGAGAAAAAGGAGATCTTGGGGAAAGATATTTAACTTATTAGGTATGGGGGAAATGTCTAATGGAAAAAATAAAGAAAAGTAAATAATTTGATGAATATGAAGCCAACAAATTCAGCCAAACTCTAAGACATTTAATAGCTGAAGTAATCAGTTTATGTGCCCAATGGAACTAAAGGTATAAGAGGTTAAATGGTTAATTTGGATATTTTGAAGGAAAAAGGCCAAGGTTTCCCTACATTTTGGGGGAAGAAAGCTAAGACCAAGAAAAATGTTTTAATTAAACTTCAGAAACAATGGTTATAGTACAGAATATTCATAATCAGAAAGATACACCATGTTGTAAGTACTTACAAAGTTATAAATCATTTGCTTCCTTAACATTTTCAGGACCTTAATCACTGGAGGATTGATGGAGGTTCTTGTGGTTGGATCCTTTAAGGCCTTCCTAACTTATGTATTGCAAGGCTCCATATAATATTGAAACTTAGGTACAAACCACAATCAGACAAGGAGTATATCTCATATGAGTTTGATTCTCACTCAGTAACAGGATAAATTTGAAATACATATTTATAATTTTCTTGAATATAACATTTTAAAAATTATTTTCCTTACAGTTTTCTTTGCCTGTTTGTAAGACTGTTAGTGATAGGATTAAAGAATGCAGGTATTGTGTTTTAAAAAGTAGATAGAATTGCGTTCACAATAGTTTCTCGGTTACCAAAGGCTTAAGGTTCACATAAATGCCAGAGTTGACGTAGACAGACCACATGAGGAAGTGAGGGACATAGGGGGAAAAGCCCTTTGCTTGCTTCCTGTTCATCTCAAAATTGAATGCAGTTGAAAATATATTAATATAAGACATTAAAATTAAACAACCACCATCAAGCACCATGGTGAGGCAATAATTCAATCCTCACTGTTTAACAACATGGTGACAAAAGACATTCTCTGAAAAAGCCTCCCCATAGATTCAGCATATAGAAAGACAAATCCCACTTGTTTAGAACTCTGGAGGTGGAGACTGGAGAAGGACTGCAAAAATGCTGAATTGAAGAAGAGAAAAAAATGACAGGAAGGAAATTTCTATCTTGGACCTCCTGGTTCATTCCCCTCCCCCTCACGCAGTCCTAAACGGCTTGAGAGTTGCTCAGAGATAGAGTCTGACTGTGGTCCGTTCAACCGTTGACTTAGATTATAGAGCAACTCACAGTAAAGAGTTAGAACCTCACAAATATACATGCATAGGGACCCACGTCCTCAGAGACCCATGAAGAGATATCACTGAGGAGTGCTGCAAAAATGGGCCCCCAAGGGGGATTTAAAAAGGAAAGACAGCAGGAGAAAGGCAAATGCCAGGTGGTGTGCTCATTCAAAGTAGTTTCTGTAGGCTGGACCAAATAAATGCAAGATGGATTTTTCTGGAGTAACCAGAATTATAATGCCATCTTAGTGAATGAATATTTCAAAATGAAGCATTTAATTTTTTACAGTTCAATTTTAAATTTTAAAGATAAAGATGTACACATGCATTAGGGTATTGGACTCCAAAGTAGATTCTGGTTATTCATTGTTTAGGGTATAAATAGTTTTTTTAATAAATTATATAAGAACTTGTATTTAAATTTATTTTGCTGCTATATTTTAAGTTAAATTAATGTTCACACATTAAGAGCAACACAATGCCTTTATACAATTACACACATACATAATGGATATATGCATACTTGTATAAGTGAGGTATGGTATCATTTTACTGCAAATGCTTTGCAATAAAAAAACAGCAGAAAAATAGTTGGAAAACCATTATATTTCATCAATTAACAATCACATCAAAACACTGTGATAACAATCTTAGAAATAAGAATTGTGGTAGTGCTACTTTTAATTAGTGTAATAGTGCCTCCAATTCAGAGATCAAGAAATTGAATACTATTCTATGGAATTTGCATGAATTTTGGATATATTGTGTCAATATGGCTAATTATTTTTTCACCCACTAGAGATTTCTGTGCATACAGCAGCCATTATTATAGGGATTATGGGTTCTCATATATGAAAAATCTTCATGAAACTTTACTGAAAGCCATATTTCCATCATATAACTTACTTAATATATTGCAACAATATAAGAGAAGATTTATAATTGAAATTGAAATACATTAATCTTATTAAAGTATTCTTTATTTGTTTTTTTCTTTCTTGATTTTATTTTTATTTTTTATTTTTTAAAAGTTACATAGATATGTTACACATAAAATATAAGGATTCCCATATGCCCCACTTCCCACATCTCCCACACCCTCCCACATAAACAACATCTTTCATTAGTGTGGCACATTCATTTCAATTGATAAATGCATCCTGGGGCACTGCCATTGAGCATGGACTGTAGTTAACATTGTAGTCTACACTCTCCCCCACACAGTTCTGCATGTTATGGGACGATATAAAATGGCCTATATCTGTCATTGCAAAGTCATTCAGGATAATTCCCAAGCCCCAAAAAAGCCCCTGTATTGCAACTGTTTTTCCCTATCCCTGCCCTCACAGCCTCCAGTGGCTGCTGGCTCCACATCAATGTTGTAATTTATTCCAATGCTAGAATCACAATATGTTTATAATAGAATACCAGTAAGTCCACTCTAGTTAATAGCTCTTCCCCCAATCCTGAGGATTCTGGGATAGAGATGTCCATACCACCCATTATTGAGAGTGGTCTTTGATCCAATACAGCCAAGGGATGGAACTGTCTTGCTTGCAGTTGTAGGATCTCTTGTTTCCTTTATATGGTGCTTGTTTAATCCTCACTTCTTTGTTAGTTGTTCTGGGTGAGCCCAGTGAACTGGGGAGTAGGTGTTTCAACTCCACTGAGGCTCCAGGTACATTTGACACAAGGGCAGTCCAAAGATTCCTGTCTCTTAGATGTATACCTACAAACTGCAGCACCAAGTATAACTTTAAATAGAAGGGACAGATGAACCATGTGTAGGGAAGTCATAATTGAGTCCAACTCTGTCACTCTCAGGAGATCAAACCCCAAAGTAGGGCCCATTGGCAAGGCACCAAACTCTGGAGCTATCTGCCCTCATCATAGGATCTGGGCATCTCCAGAGCCCTCAACAGCCCCACTATTTGGGGTAGTATCCACTTTGGCAGTCTATGAGAGCAGGCTGATATGCACATAAGCATTAACTCTCGGATGAATTCGTGACTCACTTTGAAGTCTCTTAACCATATAAGGTCATTTGTCTTTACCTTTTCCCCCTTTTATTCAAGGTCTTTTTCCAGTTCGATTGCTAGATTGTGCTTGGTAGTAATCCCTCACTGCAAGGGAGGTTCATCCCTGGGATTCTTGTCCCATGCTGGGGGGAAGGTAATCCACTTTTATGCTGTGTTTTGCTTAGAGAGGGGCCACATTTGAGCAACAAAGGGGCTCTCAAGAGGCAACTCTTAGGCACCCCACAACACTAGGCTAAGTTTCAATTTTAAAAGCAAAGTCTCATAACCATAGTCCTCAATATCAAGGGCCCATCAATGGATCATCTTCCTTCACCAATCGTTGTCCATGCACTTGGGGGACTCTTCCTGTTCCATTAGAGAATGTGGCAGAGCTCTCCAGGATGGGAACTCAATATTCTCTTGGTTACTGTGTGAGTTTCCACCCACTGTGGCAATGCCCCATAAACATTTGAGCATATTTATATACTTTATATTTTGCCCAGGTGAACGTCCTCTCATGTATGCCCCATCACTGACACTCCACACCAATGATCCATCTCTGCCCCAGGTGTAATCTTTGATCCAATCTTTGTTTGGATCTTTGATCCAAAGCTTCTTAAAAAATGAAGCCAATAAAATAGCCAAATACAATTAATAGGAAAATGAAATAATAAAGATAGGTTTAAATATAAGAAATAAAATATATAATTAAAAAAAAATTAAACATGAAATAAACTTAAAAGATTGGAGTATTAAAAATAATGAAAAACATTTAAAAGTGGTTTTTTTTTTGAAATGTTGCCTTTTATCACTCTAATATCTGGTGTTTGTATG
>JAQZBX010095716.1:0-11885 GCA_029593785.1 Cabassous unicinctus
CCTTTTGAGAATATGTGTGTCGTGGCTGTCTCCCCTTCACACGTAAAAAGGGCAGCTGGCTTTCTGTCTTTGCAATCTCTTTGCAGAGTGCCCGTGATCCATCACATGCTGGTTGAATGCCAATTCAGTAATAAAACTGGTTCTCTTTCTCCTCTTTGTGGAGAGCTCTTCTAGATTGGGAGCTTTTGTTTTTAACTGTATTTTCCCAGCAGCAGACATCAGATCCCACTCAAGGGGGCTCTGAACCAGGCACCTGTTTGTCCCCTGTCTCTGTGAAGCTAAGGGTTCAAGGAGGAAGACTCCAGAAGTCCTTTGTCAGGCTTTCTGGCCTGCTGAAAGTGTACCTGCTAAGATATATCATTTCCCCTCTTATCAAACTTTATCATATCCCAAGTAGGAGTATTCGAATAACCTAAAAAGCACTTAATGATCAGGCCTGGCTATTTTTACCATCAGGAGAAGCCACGTCTGAGTTAGCTGCCGCAGCCTGCAGGCTGAGGAGTTCACCAGTGCCAGCGTCTCTGCTCCAAACCCCTCCCCTTAGAAGGCCACCAGCCCTGTTGGATTCCGGGCCACCCTAATCCCGCTGGCCCCGTCTTAATTAAAGGTCTTCAAGATCCTATTTACAAATGAGTTCATGGGACTTGAGCATGGCTTTCAGGTCACACAATTCAAGCCATAACAATGCCCTAAAGGTATTTCTGGGTGGCCTGCAGCTCCTCCAGATACTGGCCAGCAGGAAAGATCTGAAGCTAATGTCCTCCTGCCCACAGGCAACTTGAACAAGACAGAGCTTTGTCTCTAAAGCTATCCCAGCTCCAGAGTCCAAAGCAGAAAGTATTTCCTGATCTGGACCAGTATATAGGTCATGTCTTCCCATCCATACTGGAGGGTCAGGCTGTGACCCAGGCAGGGGTGGGAAGATTCCCAGGACAGTGATGGATACCTCCACTGACCTGTCACCCCCAGACCAAGTAACCTGCCGTCAGTTCCAGGCATTGCTTCTTGGCAGTGTGCTTGCCAGAGGCAGGGACCTTCACGTCCCTGCTGGATCCTGTGGTCAGAGGCAATAGCCACAAGAAACCATTGGCAGGGGAAGCAGATGTGGCTCAAGCAATTGGGCTCCCGCCTACCACATGGGAGGTCTGTGGTTCAGTTCCTGGTGTGTCCTAAATAAGACAGCGAGCAGGTGTGACAGGCAGGCATGGCAAGCTGACACATTAAGATGACACAACAAGAAAAACATAATGAGTGACACACAAAGCACGGAGCAGAGTTTCCTGGTGCCTCCTAAAGAGAACGAGCAGGACGGCGAGCTGGCACAATGGGCAGGCACGGTGAACTGACGTGACAAGACGACGCAACAAGAGACACAAGAGGAAAAACATAATGAGAGACACAACAAAGCAGGGAACAGAGGTGGCTTAAGCAATTAGGCACCTCCCTCCCACATTGGAGGTCCGGGTTCGGTTCCTGGTGCCACCTAAAGAAGCAAAGAAGACGAACAGACACAGCAAGTGCAAACAATGAGGGGGTAGGGAGAGATAAATAAAATAAATCTTTAAAAAGAAAAGAAGCCATTACCTCCCCAAGGAGGTAAGACAACACATTTTGTTTAGGGATACGATGGTACACAGGACAAGGTCCCTGTCCCTATGTATAGCAGAAGGAAAAACTTGGCCGGTCTTTTTCCCTACTTCCTGGCCAGGTAACCTCTACATCTTTGTAACTTCCCATGACAGGAAACCTGAGAGCTCATATGCTAATGAGATGATGGGTGGGGCCAGCCACACCCGAAGTCTGACAGAGCAACCCTGTGGTTAGGGGCTTGGGCTGGGAGCCCATCTGTCAGCCACTGGAGACTGAGTTCAACCACGTGGGCACTGATCCCATCAATCATGCCTAATAATGAAACCCCAAAGAAACTGGACGCTGACGCTCCAGGGAGCCCCTGGGATGGAGACAATGCATCTCTGTGCCAGGGCAGGACGCATTCTGCGTCCATGGAGAGAGAACACGGAAGCTGGTGTTTGAGACCCTCCCACACCTACGTCTCTTCTTGTGACTTCTTATTTATATCCTTTTACTATAATAAAGATATAGCAGCAAGTGTAGCGCGTTCAGTGAGTTCTGTGAGTCATTCTAGCTAGTACTGCACCCGAAGGGGTGGTGGGAAGCCCTGAATTTTTAGCCAGCTGGTTGGAAGTGCAGGTGGGCCGGGCCCCCCACCCTGCAGCAGGTACCTGAAATCCATTCTTGTAGAGGATGGCCCTGAACCTGTGGGGTCTGGCCTTACTCCGGGTAAAGTCAGAATTGAACTGACTTTTCTGCCACTGACTGAACATTTGTACCCATAGAGTGTGTCAAAAGCTGTTTGAAGAAGTTGTAGAAGTTTTTGCAAAATGCACATACTATGAATTTCGCAATCCCCGGGGAAGGGACATTAACACAAGCACTACAAGAGTAATGAAGGGCAGAGGAGGAGATGAAAGCACAGGACATCAGCTTTCCAGTCGGAGTTAGGAAAGCCTGAGGGCCTTCACAGGCTCTGGCCACTTAGCTTCTCCTTCACTCTTCTCTGAGGCCTCCCTGATCGGCTTGTGCAGGCAGGGCCTGCCCCGGAGCTCCAGGCCTCCGGCCTGCCCCTTGCCAGGGTCTGCAGCCAGCACCCCTGACTACCTCCTGCCACCCAGGACGAGGACCCCGAGGCACCTGGATGGATGGCTGCTTGGCCAGAGGAGTGTCTCTGTAGGTTCCCTGACAGATGGACGTTATAGAATCAGCAGGCTCTGCTTTCCAGACAATTTAAAGCCCCGTGTTTGCAGCCACGTCTGAAGAAGAAAGCAAGGCGGTCAGTTGCTTGTTGGCGATTGCAGCACCCTGGTGCCACTTGGGTGTGCTGGCTGGCCTGCGTCCCTCTCAGGTCTGCAAAGGGCCCATGGAGCCCCAAGCTGCAGAGTGCAGCCTGGCCTGGAAGTAAGAGCCACAGCAGAGTTCTAGAACTCTTCTACAGCACAGGGCTCTGTCCTCACCAGCAGATGTACTCGTGGGCATTGAGGGTGGTGGGGAGGGGGGGGGAGGAATGCAGGCAGCAATGCAAGTTTCCATGCACAGGAAATCTTAGCAGCAGTCAGTGCAGATCTGCAGCAGGTGGCTTGGAGTGGGAGACCAAGTTGGCATTGCCTCAGGACTGGGGAGAAGAAAAGCGATTCCTAGAACCACATGCTCAGAGAGTCAGGCCCCTTCTTCCTCTGAGGCCAGTGGGGTGCCCTAGTGCCAATCTAAACCAGATGCAGCACCCCAGAAATGGGGGCCAGGGTTGGGGTTGAAGTGTGGCGCTGGTCCAAGGGCCCGTGGCTGAGCAGTGAGGTATAGAGAAGAAACCAAAAAGGAGTCAGGCAAACCGGAGACTGCAGACACATTACCGCAGGATGGAAACCGAAAGAAAAAGAGAAAGCGTATAAAGTGCAAGAGGCAAGCACAGCCTCAATGCATTGTCCTCTAGGGAAAGCCGATGTGTCTCTATCACTTGAGACCTCAGGCACTGGCAGGGAGAAAGCTTCAGAAAATCCATAAGCATGTGAGACATTAGCTAGACCTTGAGTAATGAGCTAGTGGAAAAAACAATTATAGATGGGAAAGGGGAGATAATAAATGGGAGCAAATATTTGTGGAAGGAGAAGGGAAGAGTTGTCATGAGAGGAAAACCAGATTCAGTTCAGGCCCTTGGGTATGTCAAAGATAAAAACTGGGGTATTTAAAATTTTTGTTAAAGTTTATGTTGGGCAATGTAGAAGTTTGGTATTATTTATGAATTCCAAAAATAGATATTGGATTGTGTTTGTAGATTGGTCTGTTCCTCTGGGTACATTTGATTGTATTGGATTCAGAGGTTTCACTCTTACTTGATTAAATTATGATTAAGGCTTTGACTGGGTCTCCTTGATGGGTGGGGACTCAGAGAAAATGACAAGGCAGAGTAGACAGTTGGAATTTTCATCCTGGAGCCTGGGAATTAAACACAGAGAGAAGCAGATACATGACGAAGGAGAGAAGGCTCAATTAGACAGAGCAGAGGCCTGGAGAAGAGAGACAAGCCATTTGCCTGAGAGTCTACAGCTGGCCTTGTGGAGAGAGCAGAGCAGATGAGCCCAGAGAGAAACAAGCCCCAGGAAGAGAGAAACCCAGGAAGCCTGAACCCTCACAGATGTCACCCACCATCTTGCTCCAACACGTGGCAACAGACTTTGGTGAGGGAAGTAACTTGTGCTTTATGGCCTGGTAACTGTAGGCTTCTACCCCAAATAAATACCCTTTATAAAAGCCAACAGATTTCTGGCATTTTGCATCAGCACCCCTTTGGCTGACTAATACAGGCAACAAATGGTTCGTTAATCAGACAGCACCAAACCTAAAGGGAGTTATGCCCAGGGGATGGAAAGGGGAAGGGAAGCATATACAGAGCAAACGCAGAAGCAAGCAAGGAAGTCCTCCAGCTGGCTGATATGAAGTTGCCATTTTTCACGGGAGGGCTCACAAAGTGGGGAGCAGATATACATTGATTACACAGCATTCCGATAAGCTGTCTCTTCTGGACTGAAACTGGCTTATCACTGGCTGTTCCTCATTTGCAATTCTGGAGGAGGCCCCCCTTTGTTCCATTTTCTTGGAAAGTCCCCGCAGATCCCTTGTTTTGTCTTCTGGAAAATCCCTTCAAGTAAGGGGTCCCTCCTGGCAACGCCCAAAGCAGGCAGCCATTTTGTTTTAACTGACCCGTGAAATAGCTTCCAAGGAAGAAGATGGTGACTCGGGGCAGTTGTCTACAGTAGAATGGGAGAGGAGGGGAGGGGGCAGCCCTGCCAGCTGCCTGAAAGTCAGAGAAGAGATAACCAGAAAGAAGAGTCTTGATCTAAATAAGACAGGCTAACATCTCAAAATCACAAAAAGAAAACTGAGGATTTCATTCTTGCCTCCACTTCGGTAACTGTCTTAGTTTACCAGAGCTGCTATGACAAATACCACACAAGGGGTTGGCTTAAACCACAGGAATTTACGGTCTCTGTTTTAGATCCTAGAAGTCCACCATCAAGGCACTGGCACGGCTGGCTTCTCCTGGAGCCTGCGGGTTCCGGCAGTCCCCCGTCACCCGGCAAGCTCTCTCTCCTCGTGTCTGCTCCTCTGGCTTCTGCTGAATCTTCTGAAATTTGTCAGCTTATAAGGACTCCTGTTGTACGGCTAAAGGCCCACCCTGACCCAATTTCACCCATTTGAATAAGATCTCTGAAGACCCTATTCAGAAACGGGTTCACCTGCACACCCTCGCTCACACTGAGGTATTCAAAGAAACTTTACCAATAGGTTCCGAGCTGCAGGGCCGGGGGTTAAGCCTTTTCCTTTGTGGGTGCATCATCCCATCTCCAACAGTAACGATCCATCTCCAACAGTAATGAACCGTTGGCTTCAACAAGAATCAGAGCTCGGTCTAGACAGGGTGAGAAGTTAGCAGAGTTCTGTGCAGCACCTCCTGCAGGGCGAGGCAGAGCCCAGGAGGACTTGCAGCAAAAAGGAAACTCCCCTGGGGCTTCCAGACCCTGGGCTCTGGGCCAGAGCACGTCCTCGGGCGCAGCTTCCCAGCCGCCATTGCACTCCCTCTTGTTCCCAGGTGTCATCCAACTACTTCACTGTGTGCTGCATGAGCAACCACCACCCACTTGGCTCCGGAGTTGCATTTTTGCCACCTCTTCCCACCTTTCTGGGTGATTGGGTTCTCGGAAGCTTTAAATCATTCTGTCTGGCAGAGGCAGGTAGAGTCTTTTTCACAGAGAGAAGCTGCAGAACAATACAACCCCTGGGCCTCGTGGCTGTCTCGCGGCTGTGTGAGGTGAGTGTGTGAGGAGTAAGGCAGGGGGCGTGGAGGAAAAGGGAGCCCAGGTCCCATGTCAGCGCCTCGTCGTATAGGAAACAGTAAAGCTGGGACACCCTGGTCAGAACTTAACCACTAGACCCCACCCATAAACCCCCTGAGGGGAGGCAGCTGCTTGAGAACAAAGCTGTAACTGTTACGGCCGAAAAGCCCACCAAGACCCTGGTCACGGGGTCCCATTTGAACTCCTGGGCTCAAAAGAAGCTGCCAATACTTCCAAACAGAAAGGCTTCCTATTGGTTCCCTGAAAGCTGGCAGGTGAAGGGAGAAAGCAACCAATCAGGACAGCAGACAGCTGAGATCCTGCCTTAATCTGGGGAGGGGGGAGGAATGGCCTTAAAAAGACCTGCCCCCGGGCCCCATGTGGTACGTCTCACCCTGTAGCACTCCCACACCCATGTTTGGTGTTGTGGCAGTTTTAGATTATTTATGAATCCCAAAAAGAGAAAGATTATATTTGCAAACTAATCTATTCTTCTGGGTGTGATATCCTTTGATTATATTGGATTCAGTTGAGGGGCCCTTCATTAAACTACCTGCTAAGATTAGGGCTTTGATTTGACCTCGTCAGTAAGGCGTGACTCAGCTTGAGTCTCCACCCCCTGGTGAGCTGACATAGATGGACACTCACTCAAGAAGACACACGGGGAGAGAGAGAGCTCCACAGACTTCAGAGGAGAGGAAGGAGAAGGGTCAAACAGCTAAAGCCCCAGGGAGAGACCAGCCATTCGCCTGATAGTTTGCAGCTAACAGGTAGGAAGCCCTGAGAGAGGAGCCCTGTGCCAGCCCGCAGCTGAGATCAGGAAGAAGCTGGGCCCACGGAGCCTTAAGAGGAGGAGGAAGCCCAGGAGGGAGAGACCCGGCAGAGATCAGCGACCCTGTCGCTTCAACACGTGGCAACTGACTTTTGGTGAGAAAGCAGCCTTGAGCTGGACTCTTTAGGGCCTTGTAAGTGTAAGCTTTTACCCCAAATAAATACCCTTTATAAAGGCCAACAGGTTTCTGGTACTTTGCATCAGCACTCGTTTGGCTAATACAGAAGTGTACTGTCTCTTTTCTCGTTTCTTAATGAACTCCTTTTGCTGGCCTCATCTCTCCAGCGCATCTCTGCATTATGTCTTGCAATGTAGCCAAGACCCTAAAGCCTAGGGCATTCCTGTTACAGGGTCTTTCCTTTCACACTGAGTACACCTGGTCTCCAGGAGCTTTCTCTCCCCACAATTCATCAGATCCCACTCAAGGGGGCTCTGAAATCCTCTATCCTCTCTCTCTCTGTTGCCACCCTTGCCGCCTCCCAACTCTTCTTGGAAAGCACCACCTGTGTGGCCTTCTCTCCCACTTTGATAAAGACAATGGTTGTTGCCATTGATTTTGCAACACAAAGCAATTAGTCATTGGGGCCCTGGCCAGTCGGGTAGAAGAATCAAAGCTCCAGTCTCTTCTTTCTCCTCTCTCTGTCATAGATGAAGGAAAACGGAGAAAAGGCCCCTCAGCCTGCAAACTGCAGGAGTTAATTCAAATGCAGCTTCTCCTGATATTAAAAATAGCCAGGCCTGATATTTAAGAGGTTTACAATTCGGAGCTAGGAGACCCCTGGTAGTTATGCTAATCTCTTCCCAGGAAACAGGGAGATATGGATGTCTTCCTTGGTTACATTTCAAAAGGACAAAGGGAGAACTTACAATTGCAGGGTTTTTTGTTTGTTTGGTTGGTTGGTTGGTTTTTTAGGACGCGTTGGGGATCTAACCCGGGACTTCATACACGGGAAGCAGGCACTCAACTACTGAGCTACATTCGCACCCTGAAGTACAGGTTTTCTAAAGAAAATACTAAGACAGGAGAGAGGAGGGCGTCTTCTAAGTTCAACAGGGAGAATTAAGCCCTTTATTATGATTGTTTTTGGATTTGCATTTGTCCTTACAATATCATCTAACACGCTGTGTAGCTTTTGCTGTAACTACCAGTGATTCCCCAGAACCTCACACTTAGACTTCACTGCTTGACATAGAAGTAATTTTTGCACGTCCTGGAGGTGGCATGCACACACAGATAATGCTGCTGCTGCTAAATAATGACGTTTATTACGTCTTACTACAAATCAAGCACATATGCTGTTTCATTTAATCCTCACAATGAACACACGAGGTAAGTAATACTAGTACTCCTAAATTCAAAATGAAATAAAAAACCGAGCCTTAGTAACTTCCCAAGACCCCACAGCTAGTCAGTGGTGGAGCGGGGTCTTGAACCTGTCTGTCCATCCCCAGGGCGCCTCCCCCTGCACAGGCAGGTTTCCTCTCAACTGCCCACCCCACACGGTCAGAACCTGCAGCGGGATGGGAGGAGGGAGCCTGGCCCGCCTTCCCCTCCCTAAAAGTGAGCTGCAAATCCAGAAGCTGCTACACCCAGGGCTTCAGGGGACACCCGGCAACGCAGGCCCGGGCACAGTCTCGCAGGACAGCGACAGAGGTGACTAGACTTCAGGCTAGAAAAGCCACAAGCCACAAGACGACCGCTAAGAGCTGAGGCAGGAAAGGTCACTTCTGGCCGAGGGGACTTGGGAAAGGCTTTGTGAAAGGAGGCACGATTGAACCCGGATCTTGTAGGAAAGGTGGGGTTTGGAAATGTAAAGATAGCGGGTGGGGAGTGGAGGAAGAAGAGGAGAGTCCAGTCCAAAACCACAGAACAGCGAGACTAAAAGTAGAGAGGAAGCCGAGGTGAACAATGCATCTTTTTAAAAAATCATCTTTTTTTTTAAACCGGCAAGGATGACTTTATTCAAAGCAATATGCAATGGAGAAGAGAGACCAGAAGCCTACTGTTATAGAAAAGACTAGAAAGCTATCACAAAGGGGAGAGAGAGTGGGCTCAACTCCCCAAAACCATCTCTTTCAGAGGCAGCTTTATGTTTGTCACAAAGTAAGAGCATCCTTTCTTTCATGGCTTCTGTTTGCATTTAGACTAAAGTCCGTAATGCCTGTTGGTAATAATGCAGACGGAACAGCGACAGGAGCTCGGGCTCTCCCTGCACCCGCGGGGCCGAGGACACACCTCTCTGCAAGTCGGTCTCCGCGGCAGTAAAATAGACATTAAAACAACACAAACTCTATAGAATTATTGTGATAATTAAGTAAGCTAATACACGGAAAGTGCTGGATGAGCGCTCCATGTAGCTATGCTCAATAAATTTTAGCTATTATTATGATTATTAATTCAAAGCCTGCCTGGTCTGGCTTCTCTTGCCCTCAACTGCCGGCCTGCTTTCTAATCCTCGCAAATGCCACAGTATATGAAAAAGGAACATGTGGGGAATAATGGCTGTGATGTAGTTGTCTGAAACTGCTGCTTATTAATACCATTTATAGATTTTTTCCCACTTATTCACAATCCAAAGAAGACTGTTGTGAATCACTCAGGGATGCCATGGAGGCCTTGTATAGTTACCTCTGATGAGTCAGCAGATCTCATAGACTCAGGCAGCACAATTCATGGGAATAGGAAAATGTTTTCTACAAGGACGTAACTCCTACAGAGTACTGCTATCTCCCCCTGAGTAACAGGTGTACGATAAGCTTACCTTCTATAACCTTTCAGAAAAACCTTAATATGTAAGTTATTAATCTCTCACCAGCAGTAGAGTTATGGATGGCTACTCACAAAATTGCTGTATTTTCTTTGTGGGTTTGCACTGAAAGGGACAGGAATGTAGCAGGCACCTCTGGCCTCTTTCAGCACAAACATCCTGATCCTGTATTTTTCAAGGGGAATGTTTTCTACCCAGATATGAGTCCAAGCGTGGCTATTATGTCTTGGAAGAGGTGCTCATTATGTAAGAAACAGTGGGCTGTATTTTAGGAGATCAGCTGCAAAGGTCAAGTGGGTGGAAATATTTATTAAGGAAGGGGAAAAATGTCAGCTATGAAACTGTGTGTTGAAAAAGTCACCTCCTCCTCCAATGACAAAAATGCCTTCCATTTCCCCTGCTGGGCTGCTGCTTGGCACTCAGCCTCAGAGCCATCGTGTGCCGTGTGCTGGCCAGTCTAGAAGAGCTGCATTCCCTGGAGAACGCGCCTCTAAACTTTGTGTCCTCAGAACCCTTTCTGAGTACTAGAAAAACCCAGTATAGCTTAAATAGTGAGGCATTGTATTGAACCTTTGTAACCAAGGGTTAAGAATTATACAGATGCCTTTAAATTATTTTTAAAAATAGCAAAAGGCTAATATCTGAAATTGCTGAAACTGGCTGGATTTAGCCTAGACCTGCTATTGTGAGGGTCATTCTGAACAGGCCTCATCCCTGTTTATGGTTGCACAAAACTCAGCCTCTCCCTTGTGCAAAGCCACTCCACCCGCCTGTTTAATATCCATATGGAAAACCTCGCGACTGACCTCTACTCCGTACTTTTGTATGCCAGAATCTTGATCTCTGATAATGATTATAATCTTGTAACTCACTCTGGTTTGGCACCCACCCCACGACGCTCAACCTTTAATGTTTATTAATGAAGGAAACTGTGACCAGCTCTGCCCCAATTATTCATGACCATCCCGATGGTGTAACATATTTGAATTTCTGCAGCTGGGGGAGGCTGATTTGAGTTTGTATGTCTCCGGTCTCCCTCTGGCGAATAAACCCTGTTTTCCTTCCTAGCCGTGCTCGGCCCGTCTGTCTGTTCTGCGCCAAGGGCACTGACCCGCCCCCGCTTCACGATCAGATATTCTTCTTAACATTTATTACTTGAACATTTATAACATTTATTACTTAAAATCTGCCCAACAGAGAAAAATCCACAGAGATGGAGAGAAGGAATCCAGGAGCTCAGAGAGGAATTTGGGTAAGAGCAAGCCTAATAGATGCAGAGTGCTTGCTTAACCAAACAACTGGAATCCACAATCTACCTAAGTAGATATAAAGAATTAACCAGAAGCAGTCTTTTGAGAAGCAGTTTGATGTTGGAAAGAAGGCCCCAGGAGAAGAGAAGCAAGCCGTTCACCTGATCACCTACAGCTGACCTTGTGGAGGAAATAGGAGCTAAGCCTGGAGAGAAACGCAGCCCCGGGAAGAGAGGAACCCCAGAAGCCTGAACCCTGGCAAACGTGGGCAGCTGTCTTGCTCTAACACGTGGCAATGGACCGTGGTGAGAGAAGAAACATAATGCTTTATGGCCAGGTATCTGTGGACTTCTACCCCAAATAAATACCCTTTGTAAAGACCAACCCATTTTTGGTATTTCACATTAGCACCCCTTTGGCTGACTAATACAGAATTTGGTACTGAAGAGTGGGGAAGTGCTTTTGTAAATACCGAAATGTTGGAACGGTTTTATAAATGGGTAAGGGGTATTTTTTGGAGGAATTGTGAAATGCTTGATGGAAAAAGCCTAGATCACTTTGAAGAGACTGTTGATAGTAATATGGATGCTAAAGAGACTTTCTATGATGCCTTAGAAGTAAATGATGAAACTATTATTGGAAACTGGAGGAAAGGCGATCCATGATTTAAAGTTGTGGAGAACTTAGCAAGATTAACTCCTGATGTTATATGGAAGACAGAATTTGAAAATGGCAAACCACAGCATTTAGCTGAAGAACTTTCCAAGGTAAACTTGGAGAATGTGGCTTGGCTTCTCCTTGCAGCTTATAGCAAAATACTAGATGAGCGAAATACACTAAGGACTGAACTTTTGGGCACAAAGAAAACAGAAACTGATTCCGGAACTTCCAAGTTTCTGGAAATCAAATTCCCAGATAAAAATGCCCTATTTGAAGACTTTACTAAACTTGGAACTTGTAAATCAGAATTGAAGATGCAGTTATCTCGGAAAGACTTGTGGAAAGCCTTACTGTCTGATGGCTTGGAGCCCTGCTTCCTGCATGCAAAACCAACAAAGTTTTTGAGAGAGCTGTATGAACAAAACCACTGTCAGCTTGGACAAAAGAGGACATGGAAAGGAGAGATTGA
>JAQZBX010095717.1:0-11888 GCA_029593785.1 Cabassous unicinctus
AGCCAACCCATTTCTGGTACTTTGCATTGGCAGCCCTTTGGCAAATGAAATACATGGCAAATCTCATGGTATCTTGGTCTCCTGGTCTCTCCCTTCTCTTCCTGGTTCCATGGATGTTCTACTTCTGGCTGTTCCTTCTGTAGCTTTCATTCTATCTGTCTGAATTTCATTCCACTTATAAAGAACTCCAGTAATAGAATTAAGACCCATTCACACCCTACCTGAAGTAACTTCATCAAAAGGTCCTACTTACAATGGGTTCACATCCGAAGTGCACTGTGTTCTGGAGAGTGATGATGGTGGCTAGGACTGGGTATTGGCAAAGAAATAGAGAACCTTGTTGATTTGAGCTGTGTTTTGAGGAGGAGGAGGTCCAGGGTGGTTGTTAGGTTACTGGCATGCACAGGGAGGGTCTGCAGGTATCAATTATTGAGATAGGGAGAGCTGGAAGGAGAGCAGATGTGGAATGGGGATGGGGAAGCATGCTAATTTGGGATGCAGTCAGTTAGAGATGTCTATGGGACAAATAAGAGGTTAAGTAGACAGTTGGATAAATGGGTCTGGAAATGTTTCCATTTATGAGATAGATGGAGTTCTCCCCCCCACCCCCCAAGTAGTTTAGATATCCAGAGGTTCATGTGTACTTGAAGGCTTGCGATGCTGTTGCAAATTCTAGGTTAGGAAAGTAAACCAGGTTGCAATCAGTAAGCATTTCTTGGTAAGTATTTCTAGCAAGGGACCGGGATTCCCACCTGTATTAATCAGCCAAAGGGGTGCTGATGCAAAGCACCAGGACTCTGTTGGCTTTTATAAAAGGTATTTATTTGGGATAGAAGCTTACAGTTTCCAGGCCCTAAAAAGTCTAACTCAAGGTACCGTAAGAAGTACTTTCTCACCCAAAGTCTTTTGCCATGTGTTGAAGCAAGAAGGTGGGCTCTCTCTGCAAGGGTTCAGCCTTCCTCTTTCCTCTTATGGCTCCTTGGTCCCAGCTTCTTCCAATTGCAGCTGTAGGCTGACATAAGGTTCATCTCCCTCCTTGGGGCTCTTTTCTTTCCGGGCTAGCTGCCCTGTTCTATTCACAAGGTCAGCTGTAGACTATCAGGCTCATCTCTCTTCCTGGGGCCTCTGCCGTTTCTAATGAGCTATCTCTCTTTCTCTGCCGTGTCTTTTTCTGTGTTAGTGTACGCCCACCAGGGAGCGGGGACTCTACTTCCATGTGAGAGTCTGTTTTATCCCCAAGGGGGCTGGGACTCAATGCTGAGTCGCATTCTAATGACGTGGTTGGATCAGAGCCCTAATCTTAACATAATTCAGTCAGATGTTTCAGCTGAATCTAATACAATCAAAGGGTTATCATGCCCAGAGGAACAGACCAGTTTACAAACATAATCTATATTTCTTTTTGGAATTCATAAATAATATCAAACTGCTACACCAACTCTCTAGTATTTTGTTTTGTTTTCTTTTCTACTTTAAATAAATATTCATTTTTGTAACAAATTATATATTCGTAATTGTTTTTTTCTAAAAGGGGATTCTCAACCTTGTATAACCTTCAAGTCCTGCACAACTTGCTTATACCCTCAGTCAAGCCTTGCACAGAGTGGAAGGTGGAAGGACGGTAAGGAAAGGCTTGAAGGGAGAGTGAGCTTATTGGGGAGATGTACCAAGACTGGGTGGCAGTGAGAGGGCCTCACTGATGCTAGCAATACCAATTTGATTGGCTGTGTGATGTTTTCTAGCAAGAGCTGGCAGCAGACAGGGAGAAGGTGGTGGGTGCATTCTTCCCAAGAAGGAGTTTTTCCAGGTGGATGCACAGAGGGAGGCAAGGGACAAGGGGACTGAGGTTATATAATCTTTCATTTTGTCATCATGATACCCTCATGATTTGTCAGGGCACATATATGATCCCCAACTTAGAGCTGAAAAAACTGATACTTGGGTCAAATAAATTTCTAAAAGAGCTGACCAATTTGCATACCTCCTGGTTTTACTTAGCCTTCCCTGCCTACTGCCTCCTGTCTCCTGGGACTTGGCTACTTGCTCAGTGGAGAGACCCATGGATCCTCTCAGCCTAGATGGGGTGCCCTGGGAATGCTGCCCTTTGGCATGGCCTCCACCATGCTTCTGAAGGAGGATCTTCTGTGCCCAAACAAGACAGAGCTTAGTCAGGTCTCTGCCACCTCCCACCTCTCTTGGACTCAGAAGATACCTTGTGCTACAGGCAATGCAATATGGCTTCCCCTGCAATGGCCCACTGGGGCCAGGTAATGCCACTTGAGTGTGTGAGAGTCAATGTCCCATGGGGTGAATTGAGAAATGAGAGGGGTAGGAGCTGACAGACAAATTCTTCTCCCTGATGAATGAGGCTCAGGGGTCCTATGTGGTCAATCCAGATAGCATCTTGTACCAGTGAGCCATGAACTGTGCCTTTCTGGGGAGCTCTGGTTGGCTTAGTAGTGTGTTCTCCATCCTTCTCCATCCTTCTTCCCTCATTCTTTCATTAAATTTATTTTTTATATTTATATATTTTCATTTTTTAAAAGATACTTAAATTATACAAATGTCACATAAAAAATGTAGGGGATTCCCATATGCCCCACTCCCCACACCTCCCACATTTTCCCACTTTAACAACATCCCTCATTAGTGAGGTACATTCATTGCAATTGATGAATACATTTTGGAGCACTGCCACTAAGCATGGATTAAAGTTTACATTGTAGTTTACACTCTTTCCCACACAATTCTGTAAGTTATGGCAAGATTTATAATGGCCTGTATCTGTCAGTGCAGTGTCATTCAGGACAATTCCCAAGTCCCAAAAATGCCCCCATATTACACCTGTTTTTCCCTCTCCCTGCCCTCAGAACATCCAGTGGCCACTGCCCCACATCAACGATATAATTTCTTCCATTGCTAGAATCACAATAAGTCTATAATGGAATACCAATAATTCTACTGTAGTCCATAGTTCATTCCCCAGTCTTGAGGATTTGGGGATGGTGATGTCCATTCCACCTCTAATTGAGAGGGGCCTGTGATCCCATAGGGCCAATGGATGAGACTCTCTTGCTTTCAGTTGTAGACTCTCTTGATTCCTTGGTATGGTAGTTTTCCATCATCACTTCCATGTTAGTTGTCCTCGGTGAGACCAATGAACTGGAGAGTAGGTGTTGCAACTCCATTGAGATTCAGGGCCCAGCTGGCACATGGACAGCCCAAAGATTTAAGTCTCCTGGACGTACACCTACCAACTCTAGTACTAATTATAAGTTCAAATAGAAAGACAGAAGAGCCATGTGTAGGGAAACCCACAACTGAGTCCAACTCTGTCACACTGGGGAGCATAAATTCCAAAGCAGGACCCACTGGCAAGGTACCTGCCCTGACTATAGTGTCTGTATGTCTCCAGAGCCCTCAGGAGCCCCACTATTTGGGGTAGTATCAACTTTGGCAGTCAATGAGATACTGCTGAGACATGCATAAGCATAACCTCTGGAATGACCTCCTGACTCACTTTGAAATCTCTTAGCCATATAAACTCATTTGTCTTTACCTTTTCCCCCTTTTGGTCAAGGTCTTTTTTCAGTTGCATTGCTAGTTGGTGCTTGGTAGTTATCTCTCAGTGCCAGGGAGGTTCATCTCTGGGAGTCATGTTCCACGTTGGGGAGAAGGTAATGTATTTATATGCTGAGTTCAGCTTAGAGAGAGGCCACATTTGAGCAACAAGGAGGCTCCCAGGAGGCAACTCTTAGGTACCCTATAATACTAGGTTATGTTTCAATTTCAAGAGTAAAGCTTCATACGCATAGTCATCAATATCAAGGGCCCATCAATGGACCATCTTCCTTCACTAGTCATTGCCCCTGTACTCAGGGGATCCTCCCTCATTCTTGATGCCTTGGGATTGTACCTCTCAAGGAAGCCTTAGCACATAAACTTGAGTCCTGTTTCCATGGAAACCTGGGTTAGGACACGACTCTAGAAGGCAGCCGGGCTAGGAATAGGACCAAGTCCTCACTTCTGAGCATCTACTCTACATCCTCCACTGTGCTGAGCTCTAATACCAAGTAAAATAAGAAAGAGATGGTTCCTTCCCTCAGTAAGTAGGAATCCAAGTTTCCCCATTTCCTACTCTAATATTCTTTCTAGACTACATCATGGTGATTGCAATGGATTATACATCTTTAAAAAATGAACAGAATGGAAACTTTCACCAGATTTATTCTCATGCAGAGTTAAATTCCTCTGGTCACACTTCTCAGAATTCATAAATTTTGTTTTCTGCGTAGATTTTATGTGATGGTATAGCTTGCTCTGTGGATATAAAACAGGAAGAACACAGCAAATAGTATATTCCACAAAAATAATTTCCCTCAAATGAGGAGACTTTTTTCCTAGAAGGAATGCTGTTTTAGTTTCCCAGCTGCCAAAACAAATGCCATGCAGTGGGTTGGATTAAACAACAGGAATTTATTGGCTTAGTTTTGAAGCTAAAAGGAGTTCAAAATCCAGGAGTCATTAAGGCGATGCCTTCTCCCTGAAGACTGTGGCATTCTGGGGCTGGCTGCCAGTGATCCTTGGTCCTTGGCTTTTCTGTCACTTGGCAATGCACATGGAGGCCTCTCCTGGCTTCTCTCTTCTCTTCTGGGTTCTGTTGACTTCAGGTTCTGCCTGCTCCCTCTGTGGCTTTCCCCATAAGGCAGGGGTTCTTAACAAGGCATCCATGAGCTTCAATTGAAATTCAAAAAAACACTATTTTTGTGGGGACGTGTTGGTGCGAGTGTGACATATTTATTAAATAATACACAGTATAGTGTGGACGTAGTAAGGGGTCCGTGGTTTTCACCTGACTGGCAAAGGGGTCCGTGGAACAAAAAAGGTTAAGAACCCCTCCTCTAGGCCTTCTGTAATAGGGTTAAGACACATGCTTATCATTCACTCCAATAAAACATGTGAAAAACTGCTTTCCAGCCTTCTCACTTCTCTTGCCTTCTACATAAGTATAACTGTACTTGGTACATTTGTTCACTCATTCATTCACTCTTTAACAGAAGGACGGTGGCACTGAACTTAAAATAAAATAGTGACTTCTCAGTCTTTGGTGAAGAGCTCTGGTAAAGAACTCAAATGGTGAAATTGGACATTTGGGAGAATTCAAGCTGGCATACAATGAACCTCAGAGACCATCAGTTTTCAGAGGAAGAAACAGGAAGGGTAAGGAGATAACCCAAAGTTAGTTAATGATAGAGCTGGGACAGCAGCCTAATCTGGCCCTCTTGCCACTGTGATGTTTGGGAAATATTTTCTTTATCAGAAAAGAAACTTCTATTTTTATATGTAAGTATTCATCCGCCTACTGCAATCCTCCCTTAAGAGTGAACAACTGGGAAGAAGTTTACATCTTAAAGAAGGGCCGTGACCTTGGTGTTAAACATTTATGAGGAAAGCATTCCAATTTGCAACTGCCACATAAGAATTTGGTAACAGCTGTAGCATGAAGTGATGTCCTAAAATGCTTCCTCGCCCACTCCGGTGGTAAAGCCAAGACTATCTTTGCTAAATTGTCTGGGCGATTTTTTCCTGCTTTATATTTTTTCCAGATTAAAAATGTCCAGAACATCCTACTATAGTTTTGGAGAATTGAAAATATTTAATGATGCTAAGCCTTGATCATCATTACTTTGAAAATGTGTGCTGAACTACTGGACCTGAATAAGAAAAAGTATTTCCTCATCAGGCCATTTGGAGGATTTTAGAATAGATCAATCCGATGGGAGAGAGCTTATATGAGATTGCTCTGTTCTTTGTTGTTGTTGTTTTGTTTATCCTTCAGGCTAATTTTTAAAAATTTGCTGCATAAGAATAATGAAATGAACCCCAATGAGATTAATTTAGTATAACGTTTTCTATAATTAAATCCTAACTTAAGATCAGCACTGGAAATATGAGTAAGCAACTAAATTAAATGTTTTAACTAAGCTCTGATTGCCTGATAGGAAAATCTATGATGGAACCAAGAACTCTGAAACTATGTGGATTGGATATCTCTCATATGACCTCAAGCTATAAAATAGAAATCTTTGATAAAAACTTTTTACATTTTAACATCTTTACATTTTAAACATCTTCCCCCTCCCCCTGCTTCCTGCCAATTGTAAGTATTGGCTATTTAAGTGTGAAAATTGGGGGAAATCTCTGGAAGAGTAGAAAGAGCCCTAGAATTGGATTTAGGGAACTTGGGTACTAGCTCCAGTTCTGCAGCAGAATAGCTACACGATCAAGTAATAAAGTTCCCTGTCCTGCTCAATGACTCTAAGTGAGTATCAATTTTTGCTCTGATATTTATATGCAAAGTTAGCCCTTGCTGTGATTTTTAGTATCACACATAGGAAGAACTTATACTGATTTAAGTAACTTTGAGCAATAATGTAACACAAGGTGATAATTTTATAGTCATATTTAGTAATTAATAATGGCCCTTGAAATTACTCAGTGTCAATCAGATTCTAAACCCTTCAGAAACATCATATTCTCAAATTATGGCAATACATGTCTTTCTAGAAAACATTTTCTAATTGAAAGGAAATATTGAAGGTATATACTCATTTCCAATTAGTGTAGAAATACATCAAGCCTCTTGGGGGCTTAAAGCTTAGTTGACTAAATTATTTGCAATATACTTCAGGATACAGCTTTCTAAGTTTGCATGTATTCAGACAAAGATTTGGGGTCAAAGAACCTCCAAGAACAAATTTAAGTCAAATAAAGGATCATAGAAATATCACATCAGGTCTTTGAACAATTCTAGTGTAAGATAGGATGCATATTTATATTCTAATTTTGCAGAAGAAACTGAGTTTCAGAGTGTTGAAGTACCTCAGCCCATTTTACAGTTATTTAGAACCCACTTGGGCTCAGAATCCAAGTCTTTCACTCATTTACTGTAATCTCTACACCACAGGTCTTTTGAATTTTATAAAAAGAGAAAAAAAATATGTGAAAGGTAAGAAATGCCACTTCGTATACATGGAAAAGATAGAAACAAAGCAAAAGCAGACCTTTAGCCCAATGAATCCCAGGGGGATTTGTGAATATTCAAATGACTAAGATTTCTTTGCATATACCGGATATTAATCCTTTTCCAGATATGTGGTTTCCAAATATTTTCTCCCATTTGTGTTAGTTACTCTCACACTAAGGCTCTATTGATAAAATGAATGTTACATTCCTGCCTTCTTTTTTTTTTCATTTATTTTTAAAGAAGCTTTAGATTACATAAATTTGACATCAAAAATATACTGGAGAGGCAGATGTGGCTGAAGTGGGTGGGCTTCTGCTTACCACATGGGAGGTCCTGGGTTCAGTTCCCGGTGCCTCTTAAAGAAGACGAGCAAGACAGTGAGCTGTTTTGATGGGCTGGTGCAGCAAGCTGACACAAGATGATGCAACAAGATGATGCAACAAGATGACACAACGAGGAAACAACGAGGAAACACAAGAGACACAACAAGCAGGGAACAGATGTGGCTCAAGGGATTGTGTGCCTCCCTCCAAGTGGGAGGTCCCGGGTTCTGTTTCTGATGCCTCCTAAAAAGAAGATGAGCAGCCACAGAGGGCACACAACGAACAGACATAGAGAGCAGACAGCGAGCACAAACAATTGGGGGGGCGGGGATAAAATAAATCTTTTTTAAAATATAAGGGATTCACATATACCCCACCCTCTCCGCCTCCCACAATTTCTCCCATTAACAACATCTTTCATCAGTGTGGTACATTTGTTACAATTGATGAACACATATTGAAGCATTGCTACTAATTGTGGCCTATAGTTTACATTAGAGTTTACACTTTACCCTGCACAATTTTATAGGTTTTGACAAAATGTATAATGGCCTGTATCTGTCATTGCAATATCATGCAGGACAATTCCAATGTCTCAAAAATGCCCCGTGTTACACCTATTCTTCCCTCTCCCTCCCCTCAGAACCTCTGGTGGCCACTGCCTTTATATCAATGACACAAGTTCTTCCATTGCTAGAATAATAATTCTACTTTAGTCCATAGTTGCATTCCCCCCTTATGTTTGTTCATTCTTCAATCTTGAGGATTTTGGGATGGTGATGCCTACTCTGTTTCTGATTGAAAGGGGGCTTAGATTCCCTTGGGGCAGATGAATGGAACTGTCTTGCTTGCAGTTGTAAACACTCTTCCTTGAGATGAGTGTTATCCATCATCATCTTTTTGTTAGTTGTCCTGGGTGAGTCCGATGAACTGGAGAGTAGGTATTGCAACTCTGCTGAGACTCAGGGCTCAACTGGCATATGAACAGACTGAAGATTTAAGTCTCTGGGACATATATTTAACAGGAAGAGTGCTAATAATAGCTTCAAATAAAACAGGCAGAAGAACCATGTGTATGGAAATTATAAATGAGTCTAATTTATGTATTCCAAAGTAAGGCCCACTGACAGGGTGCCGACTTCCTGAGATTGTCTGCCCTGCCTACAGTGTCTAGATATGTGGTATTTTCATTATCATACATTAAAATATTTTCTAATTCCCTTGTAACTTTTTCTTTGACCCAGGGACCATGAAGAGATAGGTTACTTAGTTTTCAGATATTTATATTTATGATATCTGCCTTTTAATTGGTTTGTAATTTAATTTCTTTGTTAAGAACATGTGATTTAAATTCTTTAAATTTATTGTATGCCATAACATATGGTCTATAATGATGAGTGCTCTATGCT
The DNA here is from genome assembly GCA_029593785.1 of Cabassous unicinctus. Taxonomy (NCBI): domain Eukaryota; kingdom Metazoa; phylum Chordata; class Mammalia; order Cingulata; family Chlamyphoridae; genus Cabassous; species Cabassous unicinctus. The sequence goes on from JAQZBX010095717.1 coordinate 8,760, forward strand.
TACTTAAAAAAAATTTGGTGTGCTAGTCAAGTTGCTTGATAGTGTTGCTCAAGTCTTCTATATAATTGCAGATTGCTTTGTGTACTTATTCTATCTAATTCTGAGAAAAGAATATTGAAATCTCCAAATTTCATTGTGGAATTACCTAGTACTCCCTTCTGTTTCATCAGTTTTTTCTCATGTTAAATTTTGAATTTGTTTTTAGACATATATACTATTATGATTTTAATGACTTCTTTAAAATTTTTTTTTTATTTTTAAAGAAACTTTAGATTACATAAATGTTACATAAAAAATATAGGGATTACCACATGCTCCACCCCTCCTCCTCCCACACTTTCCCATTCATATCATCTTTCATTAGTGTGGTACATTTGTTACAAGTGATGAACACATATTGAAGCATTGCTATTAACCGTGGCCTTCTTGATGAACTGACCATGTTTTCAATATGAAATGCTCCTTTCTATCTCTGATAACATTTCTTTTCCAGAAATTTAATTTGTCTGATATTAATATAGTCACTCCAGTACTTTTATGACAAAAGTTTTAGTGGCAGACCTCTTTTTCTCTTATAAACAACATATATTTGGTCTTGCTTTTTGATCCAGTCTATTTCTTCCTTTTAATTATTGTTTAGTCTATTCTCATTTAATGTAATTATCAAATATAATTGTGTTTCAAATATAATCATCTTACTATTTGTTTTCTTTTAGTACCATCAGATATTTGTTCTTTTCCCCCATTTTTCTGCTTTCTTTTGGATTAAGTATATTTTTAGGATTCCATTTTATGTCCTCTACTGTCCTTTGTTTTAACTTATATCTTCTTTTAAAACTGGTTGGTCTTCAGTTTACAATATACATCATTGACTTATTATAGTCTACATAAATTATTATTACACAACCTCACATATAATAAAAGTGGTATATAATCTTACAATATAACCCTACACCAGTATATTTCAATTTCCATCTGCTCTGTCCTTTGTGCTGTTGTTCATCTTATAAGCCCTACTAAAATGTTATTATTTTTGCTTTAAATAGTCAATTACCTTTTAAAGGAATTAACAATGAGAAAAAATCTTTTATACTGATTCACAAATTTACCTTTTCTGGAACTCTCCATTCCTTTGTGTAGACTGAGTTTCCATCTAGCATCATTTTCCTTTAGCCTGAAAAACTTCCTTTAATATTTCTTGTGGCACTTGTCTGCTGGTGATAGCCTTTCAGCGTTTGCTTTCTGAAATTATTTTTATTTTTCCTTCATTTATGAGCAATATTTTCATAAGATTTTAGATTTTCCATTGTCTTTCCTTTTTTCCCCTTGTTTTTAGTACTTTAAAGATACCTACCTGTTATAGCCTGGGTTGCATACTCTCTAATGAGGTTAAGTAGTCACTCTTATTGTTGTTCCATTGTAGGTAGCATCTCAGTTTTCCTGACTTCTTTTAAGATTTTTTCTATATCTGTGGTTTTCAGAAATTTGATTATGTCTTTCTTAATATGTTTTCTTTGTTGATTATTATGGTTTGGGTTCATTAGGGTTTGGGGAATGGTGGTTTTTAGTTTCATCAAATTTGAAAATTTTCAAATATTATTTCTTGAAACATATTTTGTGACTCAATCTTTCTCCTCATCTCGTAATCCATTTACATATAAGTAAAACCACTTGAGATAGTCCTGCATGTCGCTGAGATTGTTTATTTTTTCCAGTTTTTTTCTCATTATGCTTCAATGTAGATAGTTGCTCTATTTTCAAGTTCAATGATCTTTTCATATGCAGTGCCTAATTTGCTAATAAATCCAGTGTGTTTTCATTTCAGATATTTCATATTTCAGCACAAGATGCCCATTTGGTTCCCTTAAATCTTCAATCTGCTTCCTAATTATGTTTATGATTTTTTAATCCCTTGCATATATTAATAACTATTTTAGTATCATTGTATGCTAATTTCATCATTTGTAATATTTCTGGATGGGTTTCTATTTACAGGCTTTTCTGTGGTTGTGCATCATATTTGCTGCCTCTTCACAATGTCTGGCAATTTTTCATTGTATGTTAGATGCTATGGATGTTATGTTGCTGAATAGCTGCCTTTTATAGTCTTCCTTAATAGAATATTGAGTTTTGTTCCAATAGGCAATTAACTTCCTTGCAAATAAGCTGTTTTTTCATTCAAGGCTTGTTAAGTTTCACTAGAGGAAATTTAGAGTATTTTTACAGTAGGCTACGTTAACCCTACTCTTGAAGCATGGCCTTTCCTGGGTCTCTACTGAGTGCTGGGGCTATTTAATAAGTTGGCTCCACTCTGGCTGGTACACAAATGTCTCCCAACCCTGGTTGAACCCAGTAGGTTTTTTCCCTTGGTAATCCCTCTCCTCTCCCCCCTCCCCCATCTTGTGGATTCTTGCCCTGTGCAAGTATTGAATCAAAGACCAAGGGGATCGCTGCAGAATTTTGGAGCTCCTTTTCCACGTGGCAACCTTCTTTCCAATGCCGGTCCTACAATTTCCACCTCAGCAGCCCAGAGTTATGATATCTGCTTCCTCAGTTCAGTGAGACCTCTTCTCTCTAGTTGGGTTAAATTATGTACCCCAGAAAGGAAGCATGTTCTTCATCATAATCCATTCCTGTGGGTATGAACCCATTGTAAATAGAACCTTTTGAAGATATTATTTATAGTTAAGGTGTGGCCCAGCTGAAGGAAGGTGGGCTTTAATCCTATGATTGGAACCATTCTGAAGAGAAAGCCAGAGGGAGGAGCAGAAGCTGGAAGTCAACAGAACCTGAAAGAGAAAGGAGAAGATTCTGCCATGTACATTGCCATGTGATGGAAAAGCCAAGGACCCAAGGATCCCCAGCAGCCATCCCAAAATGCTTCAGTCTTCAAGGATAAAACATTGTCTTGCTGATACCTCGATTTTGGATTTCACTTAGCCTCAAAACCATGAAAGCCAATAAATTCCTATTGTTTAAGCCAACCTATTCTGTGGTATTTGTTATCATAGCTGGGAAACTAAGGCATTTTCCTTCCTCCTGCACTGCAGTTTGGAGAATGCCCCCAGGTAAACAGTTGTGGTGACTCTGAAGCTCATCTTATGTTTCCTTTTCTCATGGATCACAGAT
>JAQZBX010095718.1:0-11885 GCA_029593785.1 Cabassous unicinctus
ATCATAAAATATTATTTCACATTCAAAATGGTGACTAATCATTAAATAATAATAATGCTGGGTTTAAAAGTGTAAAATATAAATTATTTCCAAAGTTGTTTTCCAGTTCTTCCTTTGTTTTATTAACAATAGTTCTGATATACTTGTTTTGATTTTTCAAAATATTTTGGTAGCTCTTCAATATAGAGCTCTTTAGGAAAACGGGATAAAACTTGAAGTTTGTGGAAGTGTTTTCCAATTGCTCATCATTATTGTTTTGAATTTTAACACCATATTTTAAAATTTTCCTAGTAAAGTTTAAATATACCAAACTCCAATTTTGGTGAGTTACCAAATGGGTAGCTATAAAATATGGCAAGCAAGAGCACAAGGCCTGGGACAGGAAAGATATGTTCAAGTGCTGGCTCTTCCACTTACTTTCTGGAAAACTCAGAATTCTGACTGTCACAAAAGAAGCACTCAATAAATGTTAACATTAGTTGAATATTAGATAAAAGCATATGGAAGAAAAATCCCTTTGTGTTGCAGACACCCTAAAATCAGAACTATACCAACTGACCTCACCGTGTGACTTAATTTTCCCTGGTAGTCAAAATTCAGTCAAATGTTTCTTTCTGAAATTACATCAAATTCTTGGAAAGTTATACTTCTTTCTTTGCCCACACCCTAGATAAATAGATAGATAGATAGATGATAGATAGATAGATAGATAGATAGATAGATAGATAGATAGATAGATAGACAGACATATATATTTATACACATATACATAATAAGGATGATTTGGGATTTAAAATATACAGGTAAACTTGAATTATGGACATTACATAAATGCAAAATTACATAAGTAGCAGTGGTGGATGCATATTTCAGTTGGAAAGAGTCCAAGGAACTTTGTAAATATATGTATTTAGAAAGCACATTTGCCATTCTTTTTAAATTAAGGTTGAAAGGACTGATATTCGGGAAATGGATTCAAACATAGTTTATGGAATAAAATATGACTTTTCTTATAAGTTTCCAATTTGTATTTTTGATGATACTAACGGGAAGAAGAAATCTATACATTATATGACAATTAATGATCATTATACTTACTTATAAAATAAAAAAGAATTAATCATCATATTCTGAAACATTTAGCAAATTCCATGCTCCTAGCATTGTTTCAAGAGATTTGCATTAATAAATTCACTTTATACTTACAAAATCTTATACCAAGCATTGCCTTATTACCTCATTTTATAAAAGAAGAACAATAAAAAGGAATTTGAGGTCATTAATAAGTGGTGAAGTCAGGAAGGAAACCTACTCACTTTGTGTCCCAAATGGCAGCTGGTAATTTTGCACTGATATATCACAACTGTGAGATTAAGTTCTCAAATAAAGTAATTGTTATGTGACTAACTATGATATTTTTGGCTTAATTCCAAAGGAACAAACTTGTTTGATGTGGGCATTAGAAAGACAATGAAATAAGTTTTCTGGGTACTACCAAAAGGAGCATAGGGGCAGACAAGGGACATTTTCTCTGAGTACAAGCAGAATTGTAAATTTGCCCAACATCTGTAGTAGAGACTTTCATGGGGTATTTAACCTCCTTGATTCATTGGTAATGTATGGCCCTGGCACTAAGGAAAGATGAATCTCTCTGAATAATTTTCTGTATCACTTCCTTTTATCTAAGAAATTTCTAATGATATCATGAGTGAAAATTAAAAGGAAAGTTATTCTATATCTAGTATTTCTGGAAAAAATACAGGATTTCATTTTAAGCCAAAAAATCAATTGAATGACAGTAATGATGATGACAGAGAAAATATAATCCTTAGGTGAGTGAGTAATTTAACTAACATGATCAGTTTTGCTTTTGCAACACACCTGAAAGCAGTTACATACTTTATTCTAATCTTTGAGTCAGTGTAAATATAACTGAAATTTAACAATGCTTTTCTTTGCCAGTTTTCTATATTCTTTGCATATGTTGGTATCATATAACATTATTATATCCATATATCTTGAAGATAATACTGATGATCCATATATTATTTTGAAAATTCTTCAATGAGAAGAGAAGAAACACTGTTCTCAGTCAATAATTCAACAAAAACAAATATATTGTGAATACATAGTCATAGTCATTGAATATCTTTTAAACTGGACAAGAGAAAATAAGTATATATATATTACATTTTTCATTGGCCACCATTGATTTTACAAAAACCAAATTTTAAAAGCTTTACAAGAAATAATTTTGACTGTTATAAAATTTGTATAACAGTTTCAAATATTCGCATTGTAAAGAGAAGTGTTTGTTTAACATATACCCTTTACCTTCAGTTGTGTTTAATCATACATTAATAAATTTTTATTGTAATTATGCTAAAAATAATTTTTTATACATCAAAATGTTGAGAAGAGAAAATAAAATGTTTACCAAATTATGGAGCAGTATATAAAATATTATTTGTGTAAAACATTTCAATAATGTATAAGATATTATTTTATGGTAATACTAAAAGAACAATGCATGAGAATCTTTTTTCCCTTACATATGTAGGTGCACTTTGGCTTGGGTCCACAGGAACAAAATTTTCATTTCCTGGAGGTTGGCTTTCTAAAAAATAGCATACCAAATTATTTTTTGGTATTCAGAAAGAAGAGGTGATTATAAGTAATCCAAATTTACAAAGCTTTTGTTGACTGTAAAAGTATTTTGATGGTACTGTAAAACCAGTCTTTGTACGAAGGAGAACACCACAATAAGAGGTGATTAAGGATATAGAAACAGACCTTTGTAATAATGAATTTGCCACTTTATATTACCATTATCCCACCCTGGTTTCATCTCCATTTCTCTATTCAATACATAATCCACTGGTTGAGAATGACCGATTCCATTATTATATGCTCAGTGACCCTAATATAGAGAAATTAAGTCTCCTTCAGGATTCCAACTTCTTTGTGTTTCTTTTGTTCTGTATTTCCTTTTGAATAATTTAATCTCTCTCTCTTTTCCTTAGAGAGAAGATGCATATAGTTTCACAAATAGTGGGAGTAAATATACAGTACAAGATCAATTGCAAAATTAATTCTGAGTAAAATGTTCTTTTTATTAATTGAGCAGACTTGTTTGAAGAAAATACTTCAATAGCTTAAATTGAAGTTACAAATAGCAAAAAATAAAACCCTGAAAATATTATCATACATATTTTAAAATACTATATATTTTACATTTTAATTATATTTATTTTAATTACAATTCTTAGATATGAAATTATAAAACACAATTTTGAAAAAAATTGTAGGATGGAATTTAGAATTCATGTATTTTTAACAGTGAAGAGCTTCCCTGAGTTTAAGCAAAAGAAATGAGTCTATATTTTTGAACTACCTTCTGCTTAAGTTATTAAATATTTTGAGTACATTTGTTGAGGAACTCAATGTAAAGGCTGTACATGAGTAAATGTAATCAATCGAGTTATTTTGTTATTAGGTTCTCACAATTGCATGTGTCCATCAAACTTTTCTCCTTTATGGCCCCTTAAGACTCTGCTATTGACCTTTTTGGCTAGGCTTTGGATATTTCCCTTTAAACTAAACTGTACTGGATCCCAGCACATATGAAGAACATCACCAAGACCTCTGACTAGAACAGTTTCACTAACAGCAGTGTTTGCTTGTTTGTTTCTGTTGGTGCTGTTTATCATATCATCAATAGACTTCTGAGAATGTGGAGTCAATATGTGGAGAGGAGAGAGATGGGGAGGGGGGAGATAAAGAGGTTATATACCACTATGTGAATTTTTAATTATTTTAATCCATACATAATAAAAATATCAAAATTTCAAGGAGTCTAAATATATTTCCTTGAAACACTGAAAGTATAATATCTTAGGATTTTTAGTAAAACTATTTTAAATAAGTGTGCAGTGATGTTAATATCATAATGATACACATACAGTGAGATTTAAAAATTAATATGTTCAAAACACATAATATATATTATTGCAAGTCTGTGGGAGAAAAGGAAGATGGATACATTGAAAAATGAGGGTAGAGCCAAACAGGATGGATAGTGGGACTAAAGATTTTTGTCAACTCTATCCAGGGTAATGAACTGGGAAAGAGAGAATGGGGAGACTGAGCAATCAGACCATCGGAACTGACTTTATTCTCCTGGTGTTTTTTTACCACGTCGGAGCACCCAAGCTCCTCTTCACTTTCATCTTCCTGGTATTCCTTGTGGCTTTTACTGACAATGTCATGAAGATAATTCTCATTTGGTTGGACTCTCGACTCCATACACCTATGTAATTTCTTCTCAGCCAACTTTCCTTTGTGGACCTCTTGTATAGGTCCACTTTTATTCCCAATATTGCAATTGATTTCCTGTCTGGTAGGAACACCATTTCCTTTATTAGCTGTGGAATTCATTTCTTCCTCTTCATAGCCCTTATGAGTGTAGACTGTTTATCTGATAGTCATGGCTTATGACTGCTATGTGCCCATATGCTTCCCTCTCTGTTACTTAGTTCTCATGCACCCTATAGTCTGTTCTTCCATGACGGCTGGCATCTGGCTGGGTGCTCTGCTCAATGCTTTGGTCCATGCCATATATACTTTGAATTTACCTTATTGTGCCAACCGGAACATCCATCATTTCTTTTGTGAGCTCCCAGCTGTCTTGAAACTTGTACGCCCCTTTATGAAAAGTTGATTTTTGTCAATGGTATTGTGTCCCTCCTCATTCCAATGTCTGCCATCATGGCATCTTATGGGCACATCCTTTCCACTGTTGTGGGATTAGGATCAAACTTGGGGATGAGAAAGGCTTTGACTACATGTTCCTCTCATATAATTGTGGTGTCTCTCTTCTATGGAACAACCATCATCAAGTACTTTCTCCCCAAAGCCTATCATACCACTGTGCTGGATAAAGTTGTCTCTGTCTTCTACACTATTCTCACCCCTATGTTCAACCCGCTCATTTACAATCTTTGAAACAAAGAGGCATCTGGAGCCCTCAGGAGAGTTCTGGGAAGGTAAGTGATAAGTATAGAGAATGGGGCATAAAAGAAAGGACCACAGTTGTGAAACATTACCACAATGAATATAGACAATATAGTACAGGCAAATCTTTACTCTTTTTTTCTATTTATTTTCCTTTTTTCTTTTTCTTTTCTTTTTCTTTTTTCTTTACTTTTCCCTCATGGCTATACCTCTTTCCCTACCCTTGGCAAACTGATAATCAAACAGATCACTCCTTCCAATTAAGCCTCATCTGAACATCACAAATCTATTAAACAGAATGCCCTATGTCTGAAGACACTACCCATTTGCAGGGAGCAAAAAACAATATGTAACTCTGCTTTCTTTTTAGTATGAGATCTGGGGAGAAATAAACAACCTAGGTAATATTGACTGAATACTGAATTTTACATTCCACAATCTTGAGGATTTGGGGATGGTGATGTCCACTCTGTTTCTGATTGAGAGTGAGCTTATACCCCATGGTGCAGATGGATGGAACCGTCTTGCTTGCAGTTGTAGGTACTCTCTGTTTTTTAAGATGGGCATTTTCCTTCATCATTCTTTTATTAGCTGTCCTGGGTGAGTCCATGAACTGGAGAGTAGGTATTGCAACCCTAAAGAGATTCAGGGCTCAACTCTAATATGAGCAGACTGAAAAATTTTAAGTCTTTGGAATATAAAATTAACAAGTATAGTGCACATTATAGTATCAAATAAGAATAGAATAGATGGAACATAGCGCATTTTTAGGGTTACTTTCCTGTAACCTAAAGCTTCTTGGAAGATAAATAAAAAATTATAAGACACTTGGGGAATATAAAGAATAAAATGCCACTGTACATATAAGACAAAAGATCTTACAGTGATGAAAGGCAAAATACTAAAAAAAAATATTATTTTAATTTTTAAAATTTTTGTATTGTATTTGTTATTTTTAAAACTATCATTTTGTTTTCTTAATCTTTTTATTTGGTTATTTTCTTTGCTTCATCTTTGGAGAGGTTTTGGATCACATTGGGTCACAACTGTGGCAGGGGAGGACCACTGGTGTGGGGTGTTGGTGATGGAGGAATGCATAGGAAGGGTTTCATCTGGGGCATGCCTCTAAGGCACATGAATGTGTTCAAGTATTCATGGGGTATTGTTGAGACCTGTGGAAATCCAAAAAATAACCAAAAGAATTTCAGATGCCCATCCTGGGGGGATCTGCTATATTCTCTAATGGGACAGCAAGACTCCAAGGAGTACAGGGGCAGTGCCTAGTGAAGGAGAATGAACCATTACACTGGGGGGATCTGCTATATTCTCTAATGGAACAGCAAGACTCCAAGGAATACAGGGGCAGTGCCTAGTGAAGGAGAATGAACCATTACACTGGGCCCTTGATATTGATCTTTGTACTTATGAACCTTTTCTTTGAAATTGAAACTTAGCCTAATATTATATATTGCCTAAGAGTTACCTGCTAAGGGCTTTGTTGCACAAATGTGGCCTTTCTCTAATCCAAACTCAGCATATAAATGCCCTACCTTCCCCTGGGGATGGGACAAGACTCCCAGGGATGAGCCTCACTGGCATTGAGGGAATATTACCAAGCACTAACTAACAATGCACCTGGAAAAAGACCTTGACCTTAAGGGGAAAATGGAAAATACAAATAACTTTTAATGGCTAAGAGAATTCAAAGTGAGTCAGGAGGTCATTCCAGAGGTTGTGCTTGTGAATGTCTCAACAAGATCTCTTTGACTGACACAGTAAATAGCACCTCAAATAGTAGGGCTTCTGAGGACTCTAGAGACATCTAGACACTCTAGGCAGGGCAGGCAGCTCAGGAGTTTGATGCCCTGCCAGTGGATGTTACCATGGAATTTATGCTGCCCAGTGTGACAGTTTGGACATATTTTTGATATCCCTACACATGACTCTTCTGCACTTCTATTTAAACTTATAGTTAGTACTATACTTTATAGGTGTGTGTCCAAGAGTCTTAAATCTTTGATCTGTCCATGTGCCAACTGGGACCTGAATCTCAGTAGAGTTGCAACACCTACTCTTCAGTTCATTGGACTCACCCAGGATAACTAACAAGGTGATGATGATGGACAACACATATCCCAGGAACAGAAAGATTCTGCAACTACAAGCAAGATAATTCTATCAATCTGCCCCATGGGATCTAAACCCCCTTTCAATTAGAGGCAGAGTGGACATCACCATCCCAAAATCTGCAAGATTGGGGAGTGAACAATGGACTAAAATGGAATTACTATTATTCGACTATAGACTTGTTATTATTCTAGCAATGGAAGAATTTTTATCATTGATGTGGGGGCAGTGGTCACTGAAGGTTTTGAGGTGAAGGAGAGGGAAAATTAGTAGTAATATGATGGCATTTTCAGGACATTGGAATTGTCCTGTGTGACATTACATTGACAGATACCAGCAATTATATATTTTGTTATAATTTACAAAATTTTGTGGCTCAGAGCATAAACTATTATGTAACTACAAACCATGATTAGTGGCAATGCTTCAATATGTGTTTATCAATTGTAACAAATGTACCACACTAATGAAGGATGTTGTTAATGGAGAAAGTTATGGGAGGAAGAGGGAGTGGGGCATATGGGAATCCTCTATATTTTTTATGTAACATTTATGTAATATAAAGTTTGTTTAAATATAAAAATAGATAAATAAATAAGTAAATAAATATGGGCAGAAGAACAAGTGTAAGAAAACTATAAATGAGCCTAACTCTGATACGTTGGGGAGGATATATTCCAAAGTTCAGCCCATTGACAGGACGCCAAATTCCTGAGTTTTTGTGCCCTGTTTATAGTGTCTAGATGTCTCTAGACACCCCAGGAACCCTGCTGTTTGAATCATTGTTTACTGTGACAGTCAATGAGATCCTCCTGAGACATGCATAAGCTTAATCTCTGGAATGAACTCCCAACTTACTTAGAAATATAAAAACTCATCTGTGTTTAGTATTTCTCCCTTTTGATCAAGGTCTTTTTCCTGATGCATCTCTAGTCAGCAATTAGTAATATTCCCTTGGGGCCAGGGAGACTCATCTTCAGGAGTATGTCCCATGCTGGGGGAAAAGTGCTGTGTTGATATGAGTTTGCTTAGAGATAGACAGCATTTGTGCAACAAGGAGTCTTTCAGGAGGAAACTCTTAGGCAACCTATAATACTAAGCTAAGTTTCAATTTCACAGAAGGTTCATGAGTATAGTCATCAATCTCAAGGGCCTGGCAAAATGGTCTGTCTTCCTTCCCTAAGCACTGCCCATGTACACAGGAGATTCTTGCCACTCTATTAGAGAATGTAGCAGGACTCTCTAGGATGGAAATTCAATGTTATTTGGGTTATTGTGTGGGTCTCCACTCACCTAGGCAAAACCCCATGAATGGTTTAACATATTCATCTACATTAGAAGCATGCTTCAGGTGCACCCCGCTCCACACATACCCCCATATCTAACACACCACAGCAGTGATCCTTTTCTGACACAATTGTGACCCTTCTGCCATTCAAAACCTCCCAAAAAACAGAGCCAAAAATAAGCAAATAAAATTATAAAGAAAATAAAATCACAATGAATAACAAAATACAAAAACTAAAAGTTAAAAATTAAAGAAAACATTTTATTCATTGTGACATTCATCACTGTAAGATCTGTTGTCTTTTATGTACAGTGGCAATTTCTTCCATTCTGTCCCAGTTGAGTGGAAGTGGTGGCTTTGTCAAATATCAGTTAACTGTACATGTGAGGATCTATATCAGAACTCAATTTTGTTCCATTGATCAGTTTATCTTTCCTTTGGCAAATACTATGTAGTTTAACCACAGCAGCTTTGTAGTATGCTTTAAAGTTTGGTAGTGCATTTCCTTCAACTTTGTTTTTCTTTTTCAATATATTTTTGGCTATTTGGGACCCCTTGCCTTTCCAAAAAATTTGAAAATTATGTTTTCTAATTCAGTAAAAAAAATGCTGTTTTGATTTTTATTGGGAGTACATTAAATTTTGTAAACAAATTTGGGTAGGAAAGACATCAAAATTATGTTTAATCTTCAATTCCATGAACATGAAATATCCTTCCATTTATTTCAGTCTTCATTGATTTCCCTTAACAATATTGTGTATTTTCTGTGTACAAGTCTTTTACATGTTTATTTAAGTTTATACCAAGGTATTTGATTCTTTCAGTTGCTATTGTAAATGGAATATTTTTTCTTGATTTCCTCTGCAGGTTGCTCATTATTGGCATACAGAAATGGTACTTATTTTTTCATCTTGCTCTTATATGTTTCCACTTCACTGAACTTATTTAACAGATCTAGAAGCTTTGTTGTAGATTTCTCAGGGTTTTCTGTGTATACAATCACGTCAATCATGTCATCTGCATAGAGTGATAATTTTACCTCTTTCTTTCCAAGTTGGATGCCTTTTATATCTTTTTCTTGCATAAGTACTCAAGCATATACTTCTAAAAGAATGTTAAATGAGAGCCATGACAGTGGGCAACCTTGTCTTACTCCAGATTTGGAGGAAAAGTCTTTAGTATTTCACCATTGAATATGGTATTAGCTCTGGGTTTTTCATATATACCCTTTATCATGTTGAGGAAGTTTCCTTCTCTTCCTAACTTTTGAAGTGTTTTTTATCAAGAAAGGATGTTGTAATTTGTCAACTGCTTTTTCTACATTAATAGAGATGATCATGTGATTATTTTTCTTTTGATTTGTTAATGTGGTGAATTACGTTTGACTTTCTTATGTTGCACCATCATTGCATACCAGGATGAAACCCAATTTTTCATGGTGTATAATTCATTTGATTTGTTGTTGAATATGAGTTACAAGTATTTTGTTGAGGTTTGAGCATTGAAGTTCATTAGAGAGACTGGTCTGTGGATTTCCTTTCTTGTGGTGTCTATGTGGTTTAGTATTAGGATGATGCTGGTATCATGGAATGAGTTTGGTAATGTTCCCTCACTTCTATTTTTTGTAAGAGTGCAAGGATTGGGGTTAATTCTTTCCTGAATGATTGGTATAATTCACCTGTGAAGCCATCTGGTCCTGAGCTATTTTTAAATGGGAAGTTTTTCATGACTAATTCAATCTTTTTACTTGTGATCGGTCTATTGAGTTTATCAATTTCTTCCTTCATCAATGTGGGCTGTTTAGTTGTTTTGAGAAATTAGTCTATTTCACCTAAGTTATCCATCCTGTTCACATACAGTTTTTCAAAGTACCCTCTTATGTTACTAAATAAGAATCTGGAATATACATTATTTGGGGACAAGGTGGGAATACGGAATGCGGAATTAAGGCTTTAAATGTACAGAAGTCTTATTTTGAATGATGTAAATATACTGATAATGAGTGGTGGTGATGGTAGCACAACATTGTGAACATTTGCAACAGCACTGAATTATATATTTGAATGTACTTATTGGGAAAATTTTAGGATATACTATATATCTATCATGAATAAAAATTAAAAGAAAAAACACATAGGATTGTAAATATAGACAGTGAATTCTATTGTAAACTATAATTAAGAGTACAATTATAATAATATTCTATCAATTATAACAAGTATAATATTCTAATGCAAGGTGCTAACAGGGTGGTTTATTGGAATCCTGCAATTTATACATAATTGTTCTGTAAATCCTCTTCTCTTCTAATTAAAAAATGTTATTGACTGTACATTCTCATTACTCCAACTCACAATTTTTATCTTTCCCACTCCAGCCAAGTAAATAATCTTATTTGGTAGTTAAATTTGATGATAGAATGTGTTTCTAATATCTCCCTCTGTATTTTCTTTTTCCTCACCTTTCCTATCACCTAGAATGCCTAAATGCTTGTTCTCTACATATTTGTCCTTGTCAGCTTATCCAAAATTTAGTTTGAACATTTTTTTCTGCAGGGAACTTTTCACAGTTCAAAATAACTTTTACTCCTGCTTTTGGAAAACTTGCCCAGAAGAAAAGATATTTGGTTTTCACAAACCATGGATGCAACAGAGTATAGAGGGATGCTGTATTTGAAAGACTAAGTCCTTCAGTTATCAATTCATTGACACTAAATGCTATGAAAAGGACTTTGAGTGCTGTTTTGGGTTCCATGAGGCTCATTCAGGAGATGTTTTTATTGTCTGTATACTCTTTGTGAAAAGATAGAAGAAACTGCCAGCAAGATCAAAATAACAAAAACAGAAAACCCCAAAACTGGACTCATGTGATAGATGCAAAGCAAGACCTAGACTGAAGACTACTTTGAAACCAAAGAAAGTGAAAATTCTATCTGGAAACAGGATATAAAACAACTAGATCTGTAATCTGCAGAAAGAATTTAAATGCCATAATTCTGATGCTCATAGTACCACCTAAAGTGCCTCCCCAGCCCAATCTCCTTGTTACAGTAACCAGTCAGAAGATGGATAAGATACAAAGATGGCTTCCAACTCTCACAAATCACCAATATTTTCCTTTATAGATCTCACATACTGGAAAAGACAGAAAATATGTTGTGAGATTATTTATAAGGACTGTTTTGCAGTCCTCATTAACACAGATATATTCAAGCCTCACTGCAGCATTAAGAAAGTAGCTGTTGAGAAGCCATATTATATAAGTGTATATAATATTTAAGATACCGAATATTTCATAGAAATGCTGAATGCTGCTGTAAAGTGTCCTTTATATATTTTTAATCCCCATCTCATGAATGAAATTATGAGTTTATGAAATTTCAGGAGACAGAGGTGGTATTTGCTATATGATAAACCATAAGTAGCTTTCATCATTTTTACACTGAGAAGCAGTTGTT
>JAQZBX010095719.1:0-11883 GCA_029593785.1 Cabassous unicinctus
AACTGTGAGCGAATAAATTGCCATTGTTTAAATGGCCATTTATGGTATTTGCTTGAGCAGCCTAGGAAACTAAAACACCACCTCCAAGGGTTGAGTAACTAGAACAAAATTGCCTTAGTATGGTACACTGGAAGCCTTCCATTAGAGATATCTTCCATTAGAAGTTATTATTACCTCTACAGGTGCCCCCATTCCAGGCACATTTGACCTTTTACATATTTGTTATACTAAACCACCTAGATTATGGTTTTCTGGCCTACATGGTTGTTATTTCAGACTTCCATAACTTTGTTTATTTCCTCTGTCTAAAATACTCCCCTCCTCCTACATCTAAAGAATGCTTATTTATCCTTCAAGATACACTTTAACTGATGTCTTTTTTCAGGAAGTCTTCCATGAAGTGTTTCTGGGCTACCAGAGCCCAGTGTCCTCATCTTTCTTAACAACATTGGCAAGCAGGGCATGTTGCATTTTTCTTTTCTTTCCTTCTTATTTTTGCAATGTCTTCCCTTCCTGAATTCACATATGTCTTCATCTATACTACCCACAGGCATCATGATCTGAGTTATATACTGCACAGGTCTTGTATCTGAGTTATTTATGCTCAAGCTATATTTTTCTTATTAGACTATGAGCTCTTGAATATATCCCTGCGTGGTCTGGCATGTGCCTTTTATATGAAAGAATTAGATAAATAATTGTTAAATGTATGCATTTAATGTATGTCTTCTAAAACTCACATCCTATAGAGTAACCTTGTGAAAGGGGAAGAAGCTGCAAAGATTTTTGAGTTTTAAGGAGTTTTCAGAAATCCATTTTATTAAACACTTATGAACTTGTTGTTCACATATTAGAGGGACTTTCAGTTCTATGTGAAACCAAAAGCTCTTTAGTCATAAGTCTATATCAGGAGACAATTGGAAATGCTCCTTAGCACTGTTATCAGCCCTTTTTTCCTTGACACTCTTGTCTTCCTTGGCTCCTGTGGTTAGACATGTGATCTTTTCACCTTGCTGTTAACAATTCCTTATACTGTTGCTCTTCTTTTCCCACCCTGCTCAATTTTCCCTAAGGACTGTCCTTGGCTTTTCCTTATCGCTCTATAATTTAAACTTTGGTAGTTTCATCCAATCAGTTTCAATTTTAAGTAGCATCTTCCAATATCAGTTCTGCTTAAATCTCCATCCCTGACATATTTGTCCAGAGCACTTTTCTCATTTTTCTTTGTCATCTAGACAGCACTACTCACTGAATTGCTTTCCTATTTTTATTCAAACTTTATTTCAAATTAAAAAATAAAATAACAGGCAAAAGACAGCTCAACAAGTTATGGAAGCATTAATCCAAAAAAGTTCTGTCCAGGCACTTTTATCTCATCTAATCCTAAAAACAAACTCAATTGTTCCTCCAGGGTTCAGAAAGATACACATATGTGCACAGACTGGTTAAATGACATGATCAAGGTCTCCTTGTTAATGAAGAAAATGAAGAGAAAAAAATGTTTAATCATATTCCTATCTCATAAAACTAAACCCCATATTCTTTTTTTGACCTTTATAATATTATCGTTAACTACAGTCTATAAGTTGCATTAGTTATATTTTTCTCATGTGCCACCATATTCTTAACACCTTGCAGTAGAAGAATATTCCTGTATTTATATTATTAACCACAATCCTCATCTACAACCAAAATCACTATTATTCATTCCTTATATTGTCCTCCATCTCACATTAACCTCCCTACACTACCCTTTTCAGTGACAATCACATCCATAAATCAACAGTGTCTGTTATGCTCATTATCATATGCTACCATAAACTCCATCCATTACTGCATATTTACAATGGACTTTATTAAAACATACAACATACATCCAGCATCAGCCTCCCTTCCCAACCCACATTCCTTCTCCCACCAACCTATACTCCATAGTCCAACTCCATAACTCTACTCATTGTATATAATTCATATCAGTGAGACCATACCATATTCATCCTTTTGTGTCTAGCTTATTTCACGCAACACAGTGTCCTCAAGGTTACTCCATTTTGTCATGTGCTTCTCTAATTCATTTCTTCCTACAGCTGAATAGTATTACATCATATGTATATAACACATTTTGTTTATCCATTCATTGGGTGATGAATATTTAGGTTCTTTCTATCTTTTAGCAATTGTGAATAATGCTGCTATAAGTATCAGTGTGCAAATATCTGTTTGCATCCTTGTTTTCAGTTCTTCTGAATACATTTCTAGTAGCAGGATTGCCGGATCATATGAAAATTCTATATTTAGCTTCATGAGGAATGCCAAACTGTTTTCCACACAGTGCACCATGTTAAACTCCCACCAACAGTGAAGGAGTATTCCTATTTCTCCACATCCTCTCCACAATTTGTGTTCTGTTTTTCTTTTTTTAATAATGGCCATTCTGTATGGTGTGAAATGATATCTCATTGTAGTTTTGATCTGCATTTCCCTAATAGCTAATGATATCGATCATCTTTTCATGTGCATTTTGGCATTTTGTATTTCCTCTCTGGAAAAAAATGGCTATTCAAGTCTTTTGCACAATTTTAAATTGGGTTGCTTGTTGTTTTATTGGTAACTTGTGTGATCTATTTACATACAATGGAAATCAAACCCTTGTCAGATATGTGGTTTCCAAAGATTTTTTTCCCATTCTTGAAAAAGTCCTTTGAAGCACAAAAGTAAGTTTGAGGAGTTCCCAAACTTCCATCAGGAAGCTAAATATAGAACTGCTGTATAATCTGGCAATCCCTCTACTAAGAATATATCTAGAAGAACTGAATACAGGGACTCAAACAGACATTTGCACACTGATGTTCATAGAGGCGTTATTCACAATTGCCAAAAGATGGAAACAACCTTAGTGTCCTTCAATCAATGAATGGATAAACAAAATGTGGTATATACATATGATGGAACACCATGCTGCTGTAAGAAGAAATTAAATTGGGACACATATGATAACATGGATGAACCTTAAGGACATTACGTTAAGTGAAATAAGTCAGACACAAAAGGACAAATATTGTATGGTCTGACTAATATGAACTAAATACAAAGAATAAACACATGGAATTAAAACCTAGACTATAGATTATTAGGAGATAGGATGAATACTGAGAAGGATACTGATGCTTAATGTATGTAAAATTTTCAATTAGCTTGACTGTAAAGTGTGGAAATGGATAGAGTTGATGATAACACATTATAGTGTGTATAACTAATATGGCTGGTTCATAAATGGGATTGTGGCTGAAAGGGGTAGTCTAGGGATGTAAA
This sequence comes from Cabassous unicinctus, assembly GCA_029593785.1. NCBI lineage: Eukaryota > Metazoa > Chordata > Mammalia > Cingulata > Chlamyphoridae > Cabassous > Cabassous unicinctus. The sequence continues at coordinate 3,313 of JAQZBX010095719.1, forward strand.
TGTCAACTGAAAGAAAGCTAGAGAATAATCTAGGGACTGAATAACATAGTGAACGCAGAGGTGGATGAGGATTTTGGTTAATAATACAAATACAAGATTGTTCTTCTATGAACCAGAAGAAATGTACATCACTATTACAGGGTGGTAAGTATATAGTGATGCATGGGAAACACAATTAATGTAACTTATGGACTAGAGTTAACAATAATATTGTAATATTTTTGTATCAATGTCAAAGAAGGTACTATATCAATGCTAATGGTCAAAAAAAGGAGGGTATGGGATTTTTTCTTTGGGACTAAGGAAAACGATCAAAGGTGTACTGGGGCGATGACAACACAACTCTGTAATGAACATGAGAGCCACTGAATGTACACTTTGGTAGAATGTACAAGGTATGAGACTGTATAACACAGTGAACCTACACTTTCTTCTAGGATTTTATGGTTCTAGTTTTTATATTTACATGCTTGATCCATTTTGTGTTAATTTTTGTATAAAGATGTGTGATAGGGGCCTTCTTTCTTTATTTTAGATATGGATATCCAGTTCTCCCAGGACCATTTGTTGAATAGACTGTTCTTCCCCAGCTGGGTGGGTTTGACAGCCTTGTCAAAAATCACTTAATCCTAGATGTGATTTTCTGTTTTCTTCTCTGCTTCTCATACTAGGTAGAAAACAACTTTCAAGTGTGTGTGCCTGGCCCAGAGGAGGTACTAACTAATTATTTTTAATGAACTGAACTCATCTAGTGTTCTTTCACAGTGTGTGACTGGAGGCAGCCAAGTGAAAGGCATGTAGCTGCCCTGTAGTTTGTCTGTGGGGGAAGGGAGGTGAGGAGGTGGGTGGGACGGCACAGCTACTCACCCCAAACACTCTTTTTCCAAACCTGCTAAGGTTAAGCCCCCTGAGACTGACCCATCAACAGGCAGGTTCTTGTCACAAGAGGGGTAATTGAGGGGGCATGAATGCTGAGACAAATTAATTTGTCTTAATGAGGGTATGTTAAGCCCTTGACAAAGGCTGCCTGCTATTCAGATGGTAATGAACAGCAGCCATTCAAGGTGCCTTTAGTCTTGCTGTGCTTGTGAAGGGAAGCCCTTTCAACAGTTTAAATACCTCTGCAGTTAACTTCTATTCTTTAGTGATAAAATATTTTCAGATGTTAAAATGGAAAAGCAACTCCATGCTGCCACCAAGTGATCTGTAACTGCAAAATGGCTAGTGACAAGGCAGTGGCACTTGTGAGACAACAGTCTCCTGACTGTGTGTGGATGCTTATTCCTTTTGTGAACTTTGAAGGGAATTGATATTTGTTGAAATGCCCCATCAACTCACCTCCAAACTTCGCACCTCCAAAAAGCAGAGTATTTTATCACTGAAGCCTGGGTTCACAGACAGTAAAGCATTTAGTCAAGCTCACATAGTTTGTGAATATATGGCAATGCAGGGATTCAAATCCATATATATATAGGGCTCCAAATCTTATAGTCTTCCTATTGCATCACATGGCCTGCTTGTCAATTTTTATTTTTTTTAGAAATGAAAGCCACAATAGGGACTGCTTTAAGCTAAACCACCTGCAATTTCCCTGAGGGAGGTCCCTGGTATCCCATTCAGGATAATCTTTTCCTTCTTGGCCTTCTTAAGAGATTTTGGGAGGTAAATGCATGTTTTTTGGGGGAGGTTTCTTTGCATTTGGCATCTCTTCTTTTATTATACATTTGAAACCCATCAGGAAGAATATGTCATACTGAGAATTGTGGGTTTACAAGATGAATAAAACAAAAGGGAAAGGCATCATGAATAGGAGTTTGTGATACAACAGCAAAAGAATCATAAATTTAATAAATTCTCTAGTCTACATGGATGTTAAAATGGGCTTAACTTCACTGAGTGTACACTTTGGATAGATTGTACAAGGCATGGTACTGTATAACACAGTGAAACATGTGGTGGAAGATGGACTGTGGTTAACAGTACAAATATGAAAGTGTTCTCTCATGAACTATAACAAATGTATAATACTAATATATAGTGTTAATAATAGGGGGGTGTATGGAAAAAATATACCAAGTGTATGCTAAGGACCTTAGTTAGTGGGAATAATCTGAGCATGTTCTTTCAAAATCTGTAACAAATGTTCCACAAAAATATAAGGTGTAAGTGTCGGGGTGATGTACAGGAATTCTGCACATTATGCATGACTGTTTTGTAAGCTCATGACTTCTCTAATAAAAAAAAACAAAAAATGGGCCCAATTTCTTGAAAATCAAAATTTAAAATAAGAGAATGGTTATTTTAGTGAACTTGAAAGAAGCCTCCTGTGCAGTAGAAATAATTCTGATTGGATGGTTTAGATCAGAGGTCATAAATTAAAATGCATAGAGGAGCAAAACAGTTAAAATGAGGGAAGTGGGTCTGGTAAGAACTGGTTGCCCCATTTAGGCAAGCAGATGTCCTCCAGTTTACTATTTTCCACTGCACCCCTAGAAATGTACAAACAACAGAGCTACTTCTAGTTTTAAGAAAGGAGAATTCCTAGATCATCTCTAATCTAAACCTAATATTACATTTGTTAAACAATTTGGGAATGGTGGGGTCTAAGGCAAGTTAGAAGCTTGTGCTTCATCCAAAGGGAGCAGCCACTACTTGACCCGAGTTGATTGTTGCCACATGGACATGCAGGCCCAGTGTGGCCAGATCTCATTTTCTAAAATCCACATGTTTACGTGAACTATTTGGAATTTTTAAAAGCTGGAGCAAGATCAATGTTTTTCAAAACAGTGCATGACAAACAAAACATATTTGTGGTCTGAATCTAGTCCATGGGTTGCCAGTTTGAGATCCCCGGCTTAGAGGGTCATTTGGCAGAACTATGGGAAGCAGTCTACATAAACTCATCCAGCTTTAAGGTCCAATAATTCTAAGGATTTGTGCACACAAACTCCTAAACAAGGAGGAAGGAGGAAGGAGGAAGGATACCTCCATCACATTCCTGGTTTCATCAGTAATGTGCTGTTTGACTTTGGGCCTATCTTTTTTCCATGCCTAGTTATCTGTTCTCTCATCTGTAAAATGAGAGGGTTATTAACTGATCTTCTAGCTCTGCCATTCAAAGAATCTAAGAAAGTCCTGCTCTTGAAAATAATGGTGAAAAAGTAAAAAGACCATCAGACATTATATCTCCTGATGGAAGAACACAAAACCACCTATTAAGTGCGCTTGCCCTCCCCGCTCTACACAACAACAACAAAGGAGATCTGGAATTAGAGTAAGCCTCTAGATCCAACCACCAATTTACAGGAATTACAGAGGACAGAAGAACATGTTAAACTACACCTTAGAATGCAATCAGCAAACTCCAGGTTGTGGAAAATTTTACAGGATTTGTTTTCTTTAACAAATAAATTACAAAAAGAAAATAATTATGAAGAGGAAACCTATAGATTGGGAACATGATGAAAAAAAAAGAAAGCCTATCCTACATTTCATCAAGCCTGGGCCTCTGTGTTCTTTATTAACCCTCAGGTGATTCTGATACACACCAAAATTTGAGAACCCCTGCTATAGATCAGGGATCTGCAAACTCCAGCCCTCTGGCCAAATTCAGCATAGTACCTTTAACAAATAGTACCTGTAACATGGTAACAAAGCTGCGCCCATTCATTTACATATCATCTATGTCTGCTTTCATGTTAGCAATGATAGAATTGTACAGTTGTGACAGAGACCACATTTGCTTTCCAGAAAATGTATGCTGATTTCTGCTAGAAATTAAAAGAGAATTAAAAAACATCAACAGATTGCTAAGTGTTGGATCCTGAATCAATGAAAAAAAAAATAGGGCATTTATAAGACCATTGGGAATTTGAACATAGGATATTTGGTATTAAGGAATTATTATTAATTTTACCTTAGATGTGATCATTGTATTGTATTTGTGTCTATTAAGAGTTTTTAATTTTCAAGATACTTATTTAACTATTTATGGATGAAATGATGCCTGGGATATGTTTCAAAATAATGAGGGGAAATAGGGGAAATAGATGGAAGTATAGTGAAAGAAGATTGGTTACATGTTGATAACAGTTGAAGCTAATAGACACATGAGGATTCCTTATACTATTCCCTCTACTTCTGTATATATGTGAAATCTTGCATAATAAAAACTTTTTAAATAGCAAAGAAAATAATGGGGTAGGAGAGTGGGTCAGTCTGTCAGAAAGGGAGCAATTCCACTTCCCTGGGGATAGTCCCCTTTTTTTAAGGCAGATAGCTTTGGCTTCCTCTACTGTTGTTATATTATCTGTAACTTACTTTAAATACTTTAACATAGTGCGATGTCCTGAATTTCATCAATGCCATCAATTTTAAGTATGCCATTATTTTACGTACCACTAAAAAAAGAAAAATCATTTCATTGCCAATCTTTTTGAAGACATTTTTCAATAGAAAATAAACTAAACAATGCACATAAGTTAACTGAGGTGATAACAATATGAGCAGCCATGACCAAGTCTGTGTCTGTGGAGGCTATGACAATTATATGACAACTAACACCTGACCAACAGTGATGGTAAGAAATCATTGAAGATGTATTCAGAGTTCAAGTTACAATTTGAAAAAGTGCCCCTTAGAATTGATGAAATTTGGAATACATGTGTGTTAGTTTCCATGTACACTCTAGTACAGATTAGTTATGACTGTAGCATTCTAATTGTAAATACATTCTTTCATATTCTAGGTGTGATTAATCAGTAATTAGAAATACACAATGCAAAATTTATTTATTTTATTTCACTTTTTATTTATATTTATATTTTAATTTGTATTTTGTATTTTTTATTATTTTTATTTATTCATTTTTTGGCTTTGTTTTGGGAGAGGTTTTGGATTGCAGAAGAGTTGCAACTGTGGCAGGGGAGGATCACTGGTATGGGGTATTGGTGGTGGGGTGATGTGTGGGGAAGGGTGCACATGGGGCAGGCCTCTACGGAATATGAATGTGTTTAAGTGGTCATGGGGTGTTATCTAGGTGGTGGAGACCCACACAATAACCGAAAGAGTATGAATTCCCATCCTGGGGAGTCCTGCTACATTCTCTAATAAGAGTGACAAGAATCCCTAGAGTACATGAGCAGTGCCGAGCAAAGGAGGACAGACCAATACACCAAGCCCTTGATATTGATGCTTGTACTTATGAACCTTGTTCTTGTGAAATTGAAACTTAGCCTAGTATTATATATTGTATAAGAATTACCTCCTGAAAGCCTCCTTGTTGCTCAAATGTGGCTACTCTCTAAGCCAAACTCAACATTTAAACACATTACCATCCCCCAGGCATGGGGCATGACTCCCTAGAATAAGCCTCCTTGGCAATGAGGGGTTATTAACAAGCACCAACTAGCAATGCATTTGGAAAAAGTCCTTGACCAAAATGGGGAAATGTTAAATACAAATGAGTTTTTATAGCTAAGAAATTTCAAAGTGAGTAAGGGGGTCATTCCAGAGGTTACGCTTATACACGTCTTAGGAAGATCTCATTGACTACCATAGTAAACAGTGACTCAAGCAGGGGGCTCCTAAGGGCTCTAGAGACATCGGGACACTATAGGCAGGGCAGACAACCCCAAGAATTCAGAACCTGTCAGTGAGCCTTACCTTGGAATATATAATAACCTATCCTCCCAATGTATCGGAGTTGGACTCATTTATAATTTTCCTACACATTGTTCTTATGCTCCTTTTATCTGAACTTATAATTAGCACTATACCCATAAATGTGTGTCCCAGAGATTTAAATCTTCTCGCTGTTCATATGCCGGTTGAGCCCTGAATCTCAGCAGCGTTGCAGCCAACAGTTATTCATCGAACTCGCCCAGGACAACTAACAAAAGGATGATGATGGACAACGCCCATGCCAAAAAACAGTGAGTGTCTACAACTGCAAGCAAGACAGTTCTACCCATCTGCCCCATGGGATCTAAGACCCCTCTCAATCGGAAGCAGAGTGGGCATCACCATCCCCAAATCCTCAAGACTGAGGAATGAACAAACATAAGGGTAGAATGCAACTTGTGGACTAAAATAGAATAATTATTAGAATTATTATTATTCTATTAATGGAAAAACTTATAACATTGATACATATAAATAAAGGCAGTGGTCACCAGAGGTTCTGAGGGGAGGGAGATGGAAGAATAGGTATAACATGGGGCATTTTGGGGACATTGGAATTATTCTGCATGAATTGCAATGATGGATACAGGCCATTAAACATTTTGTCAAAACCTTTAAAATCATGCAGGGCAGAGTGTAAACTGTAAGGTAAACTATATTCCATGGTTAGTAGCAATATTTCAATATATGTTCATTAATTGTAGCAAATGTACCACACTAATGAAAGATGTTGTTAATGGGGAAAAGTATGGAAGGGGGAGGGATGAGGTATATGGGAATCCCCTATATTTTCAATGTAACATTCATGTAATCTAAAGCTTCTTTAAAAATAAAATAAAATTTTAAAAAAGTTCAGCAAAAATAAACAATAAAGAAAGAGAAAAAAAGGACTCTAGTTGGAGCCAGAGGCGCTCTCATAAGCTTCAGCTAATATTATCTCCAATCAACATCAAAGGCTCTGTTAATTAGCATAATAGATGATAAAGATTTTTCCTTGCCTAGATGATATATGTATTGACAAGAAATATTGTATCCCAACTTTGCATGAGCCAGGTAGAAGATTACAGCATGCGTCAATTTTAACATCAGTAAAGTGGATCAACCAATGTTATGCAACTTCAGATATGATGCAACATAAGGTACACAACACATCACCTAGGATGTGCTCTAGTTAAAAAAACAGTTAACTTGAATCCATCCAGCTTTTGGATATAACCTCTACTTTACAGGAAATAGCAAACAAACTGCAAAATTTGACAATGAAACAACGAAAAAAATCAAGAAATAAGACTTCTGCAGGACAGCTGGTCTGGTTTCGTGAACAAGTCAGTGTTATTAGAAAAAAAGATCTGTGCTAGAATAAAGAGATAAAAAGGATACTAGTTTGGAAAAACTAGGTATAAATGGAATTTTGGGGTCAACTGGGAAAATATCAACATAGTCTGGAAAGGTAGAAATTGTCGACTGATAAAAAGTAGGTTGCAGGGCACCATAATCTTATTTTTGGAAAAAATAAAAATATGTGTGTATGTATGTATACATAAACACACACACACACATATGCAGAAATATCTGAAAGAATATGCACTAATATATTAATAGTGGTGATTTTTGAATGCTGGAAATAAGAAGTTTTTACTTTTTATCTTTTCTTTTTGCTTTTTTGTATTTTCTAATGTCTACAATTTGTGATACTGCTTCTGAAATAAGAGAAAGGTTATTATAAAAATATGAAGAATCCAGTGAGCCTACATCCTATATCCTTTAGAATGGTAGCCTGAGCCTAGGATTGTGACCAGGTCTTGTATTTGGGCACTAGATCATAGGATTTTATTGCCTGACTACAATTGTGTCACTATAATATTAGCTCATTTTCCTCAAGTCAACTTTTCATGTAAGATGCTGTAAAGTCTCTGAAAGGAAAGAGAGCTGGAACTTCATTGAGTTTGCAGAACAAGCTGTAAAACTGAGGCTTGCTCCCATTGTTAATATTCTACTGATAGTGAGATTGTGGGGGAGGTAGCCTTCTCCTGTCTGTTACTAATGGAAGCTACATGTATCTTCCAAAAAGAAATACATAATTCGGAACTATAAACTGGCTTAGGACAGTTTGTGTCTGCCTGTTAATAGCTTTAGAAACAGACTGGTAGTGAGAACACATTATAAAGGCATAGACGTAATCATCATATAGATTATGAAAGCAGAGAGGTTGATAGGCAGGTTAATTATGTGCATTTTTTAAAGCACACGGATTTTCCTCTCATGTATAAATTTCTCTATTGTAATTAAGCCTATGTTTTATTTACCTTTTCCCCACAACTTTTGATATTGAAAGTTTTCAAACATACAAAGAAATTGAAAGATTAATACTGGATGGATTCAAGTTAACTGTTTTTTTTTTTGACTAGAGCACATCATAGGTGATGTTGTGTACCTTATGTACCTCATACACTCTACACCTAGATTCAAGAATATTACCATTTCGTCACATTTGCTTTCTCTGTGCATTTTTTTCTGAACCCTCTGAAAGTATGTTGCTTCAACCCTAAATACTTTGGCATTAATCTCCTAAGAACAACCACATTTTCCTAGAAAACCACAATAACATTATCACACCTAAGAAAACTTACAATAATTCCATATCATCTAATACTTAGTCCATAATATTCAAATTTTCTAAAATGTCATAAAAAACTTTTACAGCTGGGTTTTTCAAATCAAGATCCAATCAAGGTTCATGCACTGCATTTGTTTGTTTCTTTAGTCTCTTAATCTAGAACAGTAACCCTACCCTTTTTCATCCATAATATTGTAACACTGCTTTCTTTGAAGAGTCCAAACCAGTTGAATTGTAGAATGTCAAACATTCTGAATTTTTCTCTACCCTAT
>JAQZBX010095720.1:0-11882 GCA_029593785.1 Cabassous unicinctus
ATTTATCCCTCCCCTTGCTGCTTGTGCTGCTGTGTCCATTCGCTGCATGTCTTCTCTGTGTCTGCTTATCTCCCCCTTGCTGTGAGGTCTTGCCGCATCAGCCCACGGCGCTGCACGAGCCGGCCTGCCCTCACAAGGAGGCGCCGGGAAGCGAACCCGGGGCCTCTCATATGGTAAACGGGTGCTCTATCCATTGCGCCACACCCGCTTCCTGCCATGAGGTTGCTGCATCAGCCTACCGCACCGCTCAGGCCGGCATGCCCTCACAAGGAGGCCTCGGGACGCGAACCCGGGCCTCCCATATGGTAAACGGGGGCTCTATCCACTGAGCCACACCCGCTTCCCATCCCTTGTTATAATTAATAATTCTTTATATTAACCTTTCTCTGTTCAACTCACTGTGTGATTTCTGTGTCTTCAATGGACCCTGACTAATACAGGTATATAATGTTTTTTAAAACTTTTGATCATGTGTGTATATATATGTATGTACATATGCACCAAACCTCAATATAAACTGTTTTTACTGTGATGAAGAGTCAAAAAAAATTTTTAAAGCTCTCCCTTTTGCAATTTCATCCAATTCTATAGCTTCAATTGCCTCCTAAACAAAGATGACTCAAACCCACTTGTCTTGCTCTAAACATGTTATCTGTCTACTAAACACTTACATTTATATATATTAAAGGCAGTTCAAAGAAAATGTCTAAAATAGAACTTAAGATCTATAGCCACTTGTTTCTATCACAGCTTGTTCAAGTTACTATCAGCTGTCCCCCAGACTACTATAATAGCCTCCTAAACTTATCTCATTCTACTAATTTTTGCCTCCTAGAATCCATTCTCAAAACTGCAACCAAAATCATCTTTGAAACATAAATCTAGGTGTATTCGCCCACTTCAACCCAGAGATAGTTTACTAGTGTTCTTAAAATAAAGACACTACTCTTTACCAGAGCCTATAAGAGGCAATATTTTCTCATTTTATTCTATGCCTCTTATTCCCTTATCTCTTTCAGCTATGCTGGCCTCAGTCACCATGCTTCCTCCTATCACAGAGCTTTACACAAATGCTGTTCTGATCTGAGAACACACTTTATTCTTCTCAACTCCTAGTATTTCTCAGCTCAAACATCCTTTCTCAGACCTCTCTGGAGGTAAAATATCCCTATTTTAAGTTCTCATTAGCATATAAAAAGCACTCAAGAGTTGCAATCTTCAGTTCTTTTTGTGATCATTTGATGAATGCCTCTCCCCCACACAAGACAAATAAGCCCCATAAGGGCAAAATCCATGTGCTTGGTACACAATGAATTGCTTGGCAGTATTTGTCAAGGAACAAAAGATTTGCAAGACTCACATGCAATTCTATCAGACAGCCACTAGAAGGCATCTCTGCTACATTTGTACTGGAGTTAATTATCATCATCATCAAAGCCTAAATGGTGTCAATTTTGATAAGGAGACTTCTTTCTTTCCCAGAAAACTGGAAGAAAAATGGCCATAAACCATAAGGAGAGTGCTAAATTCTGGCATTCAATTTACCAAGTGCCAATACGTATTAATACACAAGTTAAACCACCTACAAGAATTCATCCTCAGGGAGTGGATGTGGTTCAAGCACTTGAGTGCCTGCTTCCCACATGAGAGGTCCCGGGTTTGGTTCCCAGTGCCTCCTAAAAACAAAGACAAACAATAAGCAAACAAAGGAAAAAACCAACTCAGGGGAGCCTATGTGGCTCAGTGGTTGAGTGCTGGCCTCCACATATGAGGTCCTGAATTCAATCTCCAGATGCAGTAACTGTGTGTGTGGGGGGGGGAATCCTCAAAAAAGTAAATTGGTAACATAATTTTAAAAAAGTATTAAAGAAGTGCCAGAATAAAGACTGGGAAAAGTTATGTAATGTAGCATCTTTTTTTTTAAGTTTTGATATTAAAATATAAAAGGTACTATTATTTGTGAGGAGAAATTATTTATGTGATAGAAAAGAAAAATTAGATATGGGCTATAGTTAGTAGTAATATTTGTACAATGCTCTTTCATCATTTATAACAAATGTTTCACAACAATGCAAGGTGGTAGTGGTGGGGTGATGTATGGGAGCCTTGTATAATGATATGCATGTTTGTTTTGCAAGTTCACAACTTTTACTACATACTTATTGTTTTAGTATGTTCATGAATGAATGATATACTTTAATAAACTTTTATTGAGAGGAAAAAATAAATAATTTTTCATCATTAAAATAAATAATTCCATCTCTTCTATGTAAGTCTTTATATATATATATATATTTAGGCAGTACCAAGGATTAAACCAGGAAAGCAGGTGCTCAACCACTGATCTACACCTGCTCTCTATATAAGTCTTTTTATATAAAAAACTTCATTTGTTTATATAGATTTGTTTGTAAAATTACATTGAAATAAAGTTATTATTGCAGGACATTACTATAGCAATTACCTTTTCTCTCATAAATGGAGGTTTCCACTCTAGTGGATCTTTCCCATCATCTGCTATTATTTCTTCCCTCTTTAAAACAATAAATCTCTTGACTCTTCTTTCCTCTCCTGATAAGGCCCTGCTTCTCTCCATGTCTTTCTAACAAAACTTCTGAGAGTTGCCTATACTTATTGTATTAAATTTCCCTCCTCTCTCTCTTGAGCCAACTCCAATCAAGGTTATGGTCCTAACATTCCACCAAACACTACTTTGTCAAAGTCACCAATGGCCTCTATGTTGCCAAATACAAGTCATTTTTTAGTCTTCCCCTAACCTGAACTATCAACAGTATTTGAAACACTTTCTTCTTTACTTAGCTTCCAGGGCACTCTCCCGAATTACCAATTTTACTTGCTGCTCTTTCTCGGTCGTTTTGGCTAGTTCTTCTTCATATCCTCCTTACCCCCGCCACAATATTGACAGGGTCTCAGGGCTCAGTCACCTTTCCTCTTTTGTATCTACCTTCAATCCCTTGATGACTCCATTCAGTCTCAAGCCTTTGAATACTATCTATATGCTACTGGCTTTCAAATTAATTTCAAATTAATATTTCCAGCCTAGACCTCACCTGACCTCAATTCTTATAACCAGAAGCCTACTGGACATCACCATTTTAATGAACTGAACTCCTGACCTCCACTCACCACTGATGATCCAGTCTTCCCTACGTAAGTGAATGGCAACTCTACCCTTCCAGTTACTCAAAGAAAAAATAATGAGTAATTTGGACCTTTGCATTTTCTACTCCTTCTACCTAAATCTCTTGCATCAGACACTCACAAGGCTCACTGCCTTACCACCCTACTCAAATGTCATCTTCTCAGTGAGGCCTCCTCTAACAATCCCATTTAAAATTGCAGTCTCCCCACTCCCAAAACATTCCCTGTTTTATACTTCTTATAATCCAACACTATCTAGAATATATGCTACTTATTTTTAGTTTATCATGTTTTTTCTGACAGTAAGTCTCATAGTGCAAGAATTTTTTACTCTTTTTTATACTGTTTAATCCCTGACACCTAGAACAACAGTACCTGGCACATAGAGGTGTTTAATAAATATTTGGTGAATGAATGAAAAACTATGAAGTGGGACCTCTCAAGTACTGTTAGTGAGTGTGTGGTTTTAAAAATATGTCCACAAATTCTTTGATATTCTTTTTTTTCAAGAGGTGAAGCATATTACCCCTTCACTGAAGGGTGGCCTGGATTTAGTGATTCAGTATTAGCAAACAGAATATGGAGGAGATGATGGTATATCACTTACGAGACTATGTCAGAAAGATATCTTGCTCTCTCTCAGATCACTCCGTCTGGGGAAGCCAGCTGCCGTGTTGTGAGTATACATCAAGTAGCCCTATGGAGAGGCCCACAGGGCAAGGAACTGAGGCCTCCTGCCAACAGCCATGTGAGCACGCTTTCATTTCTCAGAAGCAAATTCTCCAACCCCATTCAAGACTTCAGATGACTGCAGCCCTGGTTGACATCTTGATTGCAATACCATGAGAGACCCTAAGCCACTAAGCTGGATGCAGGTTCATAAGCCACAGAAACTGTATGGCATAATAATGTTTTAAATTGTTAAGTTGGAGTATTCAGTTAAACAACAATAGATAACTAATACAGGGGGACTATAATAATCCGACACAGTCACACTGGAAAGAAATTTAACTTTAACTAGTAAAGATAAAGATGTGCAAATCTATGAAATGAGCTTCACATTTGGTATGCCTTACATGGGTTATGTATGTGGCCTTGGGGCAACTACCTCCAGCCTTGAGTAGCCTCCTCTGTTTACTGTAGAAATATTATCACTTTGCATGAATGTCCTACAAAAAGTTGGTAAGTAGCATACTATGATCCAGCATTTCCACTTCTAGTTATGTACCTTAAGGACAGCTCATACATGTATATAAAGGAGATATTTATTGCAGCATTTTTCATGAAAACAAATACTTGGAAATAACCTAAATGTCCACCAGAAGGTGTGTGGAAGAAATTGTAGATTCATATCTGAGTTGAATACAAAGTAATTAAAATGACTGAACTAGAACTACACTTATAAATATGCAAAAATCTCAAAAACAATACCCATGGGGAAACCACAAGCTGAGAAAAGGTATTTGATTAAAATGGAACACTGATCCAAGATCAATAATTTTAACAACATTATCACGCACTCTCAGAGACTCTTAAACTCTCTAATTCCTAGCTGCCAATGCAAAGTACCAGAAATGTGTTGGCTTTTATAAAGGGTATTTATTTGGGGTAAAAGCGCACAGTTTCAAGGCCGTGAAAAGTCCAACTCAAGGCACCATAAGAGGTGCTTTCTCACCAATGTCAGCTACTGTTGATCCTGGCATTGTTGCCACATGGTGAAGCAAGATAGATGCCAATCTCTGCAGGGGTCTTTGCCTTCCCCTCCAGAATCTAGTCTCTTGGATCTTGTAGCAGTTTAATATTACTGATGAATTCCAAAAAGAAATATTATGTTTGTAAACTGGTCTGTTCTTCTGAGCATGATACCCTTTGACTGTATTAAATTCAGAAGTTTCACTGAAAAATAAGCTTATATTCTTTAAATGAACAAAGCTGCCAACAATGTGGATTTGATCAATTTATTAAATATACTAAGGTTTCTTCCTATGCACTGGAAATAATTCTTGCCTTCTTGGCATTTTATATCCTATAAAAATGAAATGAGATAACTTGTTAAGCACCTCTGTAATACTTGGTGCATTTAAAAAAAACTAATTTGTTGGTTTTCTTCCTCCAACAATATGATTTTTAGAACCAGCTCCAACTTGGTCACCTTCCCCTGGATATATTTTTAAGTACAGAATATACTGGCATAACCACTCCCTTATTCTGGATATTCTAATATATTACTGAATTCTAGGACTGCACTATCCTTTTCAGTCATGTTGGATTACATTATGTTCACAACTAATGTAGACTAAAAAGAAATCCCTAGGTTTTTTTTTGGTTTGTTTTTGTGTTTTTTTGAGAACTTGTAGGTTTACAGAAAAATCCTGCTGAAAATACAGAGTTCCCATATACACCTTCCCCATTATTAACACTTTGTATTACTGTGGTAACTTTGTTACAAGTGATGAAAGAAAGTTATTATAATTGTACTATTAACTATAGCCCATGGTTTACATTAGGGTTCCCTGTCTGTGTTAGACAGTCCTATGTTTGTTGTTTTTAATTTTTTATTCTATTCCCTAATTCCTTTTCATATGAAATGTTGCTATAAAAGCAGATGTCTCCCAAATATTGTTAATGTATAGAACTTATGTCAAGTACTTACATTTATTCCTATTAAATTTCATATTATTAATGTCAGCTTATTTATTATTTGGAACCGTCTTGTTTGGAAATAATTTCAAATGTACAAAAAGTTGCAAAACTGAAAACAAGACAAAGAACATCCATATATACCCTTTACTCAGATTCACCTATTGTTGACATTTTACCTATTTGCTTTATCACTTTCTCTGTTACTCTCTGTATTAGTCTGCCAAAGGGGTACTGATGCTAAGTACCAGAAATCTGTTGGCTTTTATAAAGGGTATTTATTTGGAGTAAAAGCTTACAGTCCCAACACCATGGAAAGCCCAACTCAAGGTACCATAAGAGGTACTTTCTCACCAAAGTCAGCTGCCACGTGTTGAAGCAAGATGGGGGGCTATCTCTGCCTGGTCTCTCAGGGCTTCCTGTATCAATCTTTGGCATAGGGCTCATTTTTTTCTGGGCTTTCTCAGCTGCTCTGTTCTCTTGCACTGCAAACCCTATCAGGCGAATGGTTCATCAATCCCCAGGGCCCCAAGATCAAACATGACAACTCTCTCTTCCCATGTGTCTCCTTGAGGGTCCGTTTATATAGGTCCACTAAGGAGGTAGGGACTCAACCTGAGTCACACCTTACTGCCCTAAATTGATTTTATCAAGTAAACTTGAATCCTCCTTTGAATTTAATGCAATCAAAGGGTTATCACACCCAGAGGAACAGATTAGTTTACAAACATAATCTTTCTTTTTGGTATTTATAAATAATCTCAAACTGCACACTCTCTAAAACATATATATAAACAGTTCCTCTCTATATATTCTTTAGCCTCCTTTAATCTAGTATATTTCCATGGCTTTTCTTTCTTTTATGACATTGAATTTTTTAATACATCCACTACACCTCCACATGCAACTTTTTTTAAACAATAAAGTGGTCCTCATTTTGTGTTTATCTGATGTTTCCTCATGACTGAATTGAAGTTATACATTCTTGGCCAAAATACTGCATGGGGGATATGTCTCCTTCTCGTGGTATTATACATCTGAAGACATGTGATATCCATCTATCCCTCCTTAATGACGTTAATTTTGATTCCAGACAAGGTATTACCTGATTTCTCTACTAATTACTATTTTTCCTCCCTTGAAATTAATAAGTAGTCTGTGGTAAAACACTTTAAGACAATGCTCAGGGAAGCAGGTGTAGCATAGTTGTTGTGCACCTGCTTCACATGTATGAGGTCCCGCGTTCATACCCCAGGATCTCCTAGGGGGAAAAAAAAAAAAGACAATGCTCACATCCTAACTACATCTGAAATGTAAATTAGCTATCCCTAAAGTGCTTGAATATTTATGTAATATACAAAATTGAAGATTCTACACTATATTTCTTTTTCCAGGACATTAACAAATGTTGAAACCAACCAAGGGGAAAACACAGCATCACATCAATCAAGATTTCTCTCTCCAAACAGATGCTTATCTATTAATCAATACTTTTTAGATTAATACAAAATGGGTGTTCATTCTGTAAGAGACCTATCTAATGCTGCTATTATCCAGTCTCTTTATCTCCTCACCCTCACACCATCCCCAAAAAACGCAACAGGGTATGTGATGGAGAAAATTGTTATGGTAGAAGTTCCTAAGAAAAATACCTGGAAAACTGAGTCTAATAAGCCAACAATGTGATACGACCACTAAATTAATGACATATTAGTCTCCAGGACTCCATTATTAGAAGTACATGCTTAGGTAGCAGGAACTAAATATTTCCATTTTACTTCAAACTGGTCAGAACACATCTTGCAGAGTCCCTTCAATTCTGGGAATCACATTTACAGAAGGAAACATTTAGAGGAACATGACAAGGATAATGAAGGGTCTAAACTTAGCATTTTAGGCCTTGAGAAAATACTAGAGAAGTTATGTTAGCCAATTTTGAATAGATAAATGACTATCATGCAAATTAAGTTGATTGCCCTGTTTTTGTTTCAGCACACAAAACTAGGGCCAATGTCCAAAAGATTCTTGGAGGCAGATTAAAACTCACAAAATAACAATGAGAGTTCAATAATGGAAGAGTTTGTACTTTGAAATATTAAGTAAAGATTACTGAAGATATTCAAGCTCTAGAGCAAGGGTCTTGACCTTTTTTGTTCCACGGGCCCCTCTACCAGTCAGGTGAAAACCACAGACCCCTTACTAAGGCCACACTATACTATGTATTAATCAATATATCACACCCGCACCAATACATCCCCACAAGAATAATGTTTTTTTTTTATTTTCAATTCAAATTCATGGACCCCTTGTTAAGAACTCCTGCTCTAGAGGGTATTTCTGGAGTTAGGAGGAATGTCTGAATAACATTCCTACCATCTGTTTTTTCTGCCATCTCTCTGCTATTCCTTCACCTGTTCTTTCTCTTCTGTACAATTACTGTTTTAGTTTGCTGAAAGCTGCTGGGAGCAACATATCAGAAATGGATTGGCTTTTACAATGCAAATTTATTAGGTTAAAAGCTTACAGTTCTGAGGCTGTGAAAAGTGTTCAAGTCAAGGCATTATCAGAAGATGCTTTCTTCTCTAGATGCAGCTGTGGGTGATCAGACACACAGCAGCATCCCTTAGTCTCTCCCTTCTCCTCCCAGCCTCATTGCTTTCAGCTTGAGGGTGCTCTGTCTGTGGCTTTCTTTCAGCCTCTGTGTTCTATTGATTCCAGCTTCTGGTTCCTGGGGCCTTCTCTCTCAGCTTCTGGGTTCTTCTGTCTTTTTTCTGGGTGTCTGCGGCTTTTTATTCCTCCATTTATAAAGGACTCCAGTAAGAGGATTAAGACCCACCCTGGTTAATGCCCTGTTGAAGTGATCTAATCAAAAGGAAGGTCCCTTAACTGAATCTAATCAAAATGTCCCATCAACAATAGGTTTACACCACAGGAATGGATCGCTTTAAGAACAGGATTTTCTGGGGTCCATAAAAGACTCAAACTGCCACAGTCACAAATGCTTGGCACACACACTCATAAATATATAATAACTTCCTATCAGTCATTCTAAATTGCACCTTCACCTTGCTTTTGAATATGGAGTATGACCTAGCCCACAGTGCATTAAGTTTCCCATTTAAAAACTCTCTATCTTTAGTAATATTAATTCCTTGCCTCCCATCCCTCTTTCAAGGTTCACTGTTACAAATGGCAGTTCTCAATCCCAAATTGATTCTCTAGCTGAAATGTAATCAACAGCTATCACTCTCTCCCCTCCTTTTCCTTGCTAACAGAAGAACCTATTGTTTCACATATTAAACTATGAATAAATGACCTGGGTAAATTTGAGCAAGTGCCATCTAGTTCTGCAAAAATTTTAAAAATAAATAAAAGCCTAGAACACTGCAATAGGCCCCAGGCCCCTAAATGATATCCCTGCCTCCATTTTAATTCCCCTATATTCTTATCAATATAGCAGCCAAAATGATCCTTTAAAAACATAAACTGGATGTCACTGATCCACTTCAATAAATAATAGCAATAATAGCAGCTAACACAGAGCACTTATTACTGCCATGCACCATTCTAAGCACTCTACATGTATTATTAAGTCATCCAAATACAACAGTATGAGGTATGTACCATTATTATCCCCCATTTTACCGATGAAAAAACTGTGTCACAAAAGATTGAGGCTGCACAGTAAGTAGCTGCACTGGGATTTGAACATAGGCATACTGCCTCCAGAGTCCATCTCTTAACCAATATAGTACAATTCCTCTTCTTACTCTTCAACCCTGTGGCAGTTTGAGAATATTTTTGCGAACCCCCAAAAAGAGAGAGATGTCTGTAAACTAGTCTGTTCCTCTGAGTGTGATACCCTTTGATTGTAATAGATTCAGCTGAGATGTCCTTGATTAAATTATGTTAACATTAGGGCCTTAATCTGCCCAGGTCAGTAGGGCATCACTCAGGGTTAAGTACCCGCCCCTTGGTGGGCTGAAAAAGAACACTCACTCAAGACAACACATGGGAAGAGGAGATAGCTCTGTCACGTTTGATCCTGGGGCCCTGGAGAGAGCTGAGCCAGTCGCTTGATAGCTTACAGCTGACCTTGGGAAGACAGCTGAGACTGATACAGGAAGCCCTTGAGAGACAAGCCCAAGGGGGAGCCTGAACCCTCGCAGAGATAAGTGACCATCTTGCTTCAACACATGGCAACTGACTTTGGTGAAAAAACAACGTTGAGTTAGACTCTTAAGGGCCTTGTAGCTATAAGCTTTTACCCCAAATAAATACCCTTTATAAAAGCCAACAGATTTCTGGTATTTTGCATCAGCACCCCTTTGGTTGACTAATACAAATCCCTTCCCAATAAGCATTTAAAATAAAAATCAATTTCCTGACCATGGCATAAAGAGCCTTGCAAGATTTAGTTCTCACCAGCCATACTCCTTACTTTGGCCTGCATGACCCTTCTTAATCTGGTAAGTATCCTCATCTCCACCCTCATTTATATTTCTACCTCCCCTCTCTCACACTGGCCTCATTTCCATTTCTCAAAGACACCAAGTCATTGCCTGTCTGTATTAGATTCTTTGCCTCCAAACAAAAGAATACACCTCAGGTTAATTTAGGCCAAAAAGGCAACTTATAAGAAAATCAAACAGGTGAAAGGACAGAGGAGAAACTGAAGAAACAGGCATGGGAACAGGGCAACTAGCCAGGAAAACCCAATCATATCATGGGAGCACTTCCTCAGGAGCCCACTTTCACTAGGATGGAATCATTCCAACAAGTTTTTTTCCCACGTGTGTGTGTGTGGTTTTATTTGATTGTTTTGTTTTTGTCCTTTTTAGATTCAAAGTCCTGTAATAGAGAATCTGACTGGCCTAGCTTTATAAAAAGACCATGAAAAGGAATTTCTAAACCAAGTCTGCACATAGTAGGGGAGATGTAATTTCCCAAAAGGGAATCAGGATGTTATCTAATAGAGAGAATATACATTGTACAACTATCTTCCTCCTCCAAAAAGAGCAAATGTCCACTAACTGCCTAAGGGCCTTTGCACATGCTATTGTTCTGCTTTCTGATATTTTCCCTGACCTCTTTTTCTCCTCCTTCAGATGTCACTCAAGTATCACCTCCTAAAAAAATGTTCCCAGATCACCCTCTCTACAACAGACCTCTCCTGCCACTCACTATCCCTCCCACCAAATACAGACACATCATGATGTTTAAATTCATTTGACACTTTTCAAAATGCTTTTCTTGTTTATTTATTTATTTGCTTATTGCCTATTCCACCACACTAGATTATAGGTTTCATGAACACTGGCACTATGTGCATTTTGACCACAAAAAGATGAGCAAGAAGTTCATGCTTTAATGCAGGGGTTCTTAATAAGGTGTCCAAGAGCTCGAACTGAAATTCAAAAAAACATTATTCTTGTGGGGACACGTTGGTGTGGGTGTCATATATTTATTAAATATTACACAGTATAGTGTGGACTTTGTAAGGGGTCCGTGAAACAAAAAAAGGTTAAGAACCCCTGCTTTAATGGGTCCAGTTTCTGTTTGGGATGATGGAAAAGTTGTGGTGATGGTAGCACAACACTGTGAACATAATTAATACCAATGAATTCTGTACTTCAAACTGTTTAAAATGGGAAATTTTAGGTTGTATGTATGTTACCACAATTAAAAAACAATAGATGGGGAAACAGATGTGGCTCAAGCGACTGGGCTCCTGTCTACCATATAGGAGGTCCAGAGTTCAATTCCTGGATCCTCCTGGTGAAAGGCAAGCTGGCCTGTGCAGCAAGCTGGCCGGTGCAGGAGTGTTGACCCACACAGAGAGCTGGCGCAGCAAGATGACACAACAAAAAGAGACACAGAGGGGAAGCGGGTGTGGCTCAGTGGATAGAGCCCCCGTTTACCATATGGGAGGCCCGGGTTCCCGTCCCGAGGCCTCCTTGTGAGGGCACGCCGGCCTGAGCGGTGCGGTGGGCTGATGCAGCAACCTCACGGCAGGAAGCGGGTGTGGCGCAATGGATAGAGCACCCGTTTACCATATGAGAGGCCCCGGGTTCGCTTCC
>JAQZBX010095721.1:0-11899 GCA_029593785.1 Cabassous unicinctus
TTTATAAACGAGACCCTGTATCTTCCTTTCTCTCTCCCACCCAAGTATGCACTTAGCCCTTAGGTCCTTGGAGGGAGGGTGAGATTCTTTGGCTTTCTCAGGTAGCTTCATGTAACATGAAGGATGGTCATGGCCCTATGTCTACAAATGAGAACTTTGGCCAAGCAGGGAATGAGAGGGAAGGGGATGGAATGGAATATGATGGGATAATCTGAGATGAACTGGGGTCAGGTAGGAAGAGGTGAGTTGGGATAGGATCAAGAGTGGGTTGGGTTGTATTTAGATGAGATAGATGGAATGAATTGGGATGGAGTGAGATGGGAGGTGGAATAGAACAGGTTGGAGTGAGATGAGATAGTTTGGGATGGGATTGAGAGGATGGGATGTAAAGTATTCAGAAAGATTGGGTTGGGATGGGATGGGATTGGGTGGGATGGGGTGGGAATGCTAGTCAGTATGGACTGTAATGGGATATGATAGACTGGATTAGGTGGAAAGGGATAGGATGGGATGGGCTATAGTCATGGGACAGTTGGGACTTCGTGGAGTAGAGGTGAAATTTGTTGTGATGGAATAGGGTGAGCTGGGAGTGAATCAGTATCTACTTGGATGTACTGAGGGGATTTGGATGGGTAAGTGGGGATAGGATACATAGCCAATTTAGCAGGGAGGGAACCATAACAAAACCTGCTTCACATGATTATAGCATCTTCCTCCCCAGAACTTCTTGAACTTTAGTCAGTTTCTTATTTGCCTGAACTATGAAATTTCCAACAGATGGGAGGGCCCCACCAGCCCTTGGTCCCACACTGGACATGGAGCTAAAATTTTAGAGGTTCCACTCTTTTGCTATAAAGGGTTGTTCTTGGAGAGTTGGGAGTCCTGTGTTGCTACCTCATCATGTCAGATAAATATGGCAGGCAGATGCCACTTGCATCTCATGTCAAGCCCTACAACTGAGAAGGGCACTGTGTCCACACTCAGGCTAGTGGAGTGGCTGTACCCACAGAAAGCTGAGCGCTGGGTGGCATAGGGGTTTACTCTCAAGGCCCTCCTCTTTTGGGGAGTCTCCCCATTGGAAACTGCTTATTATTTTCTATCTGTTTGTTGGGAAATTTTAAGAGGAACTGGTCCCTAAGGGGATGTCTGTCCTATCCTTGAAAATCATCATTACAAGGGACTTTCATGATTCTAAAAATAATGTATGTATGGTTAAATTACTGAGTGCACCAAGATAAGTCTTAGAAATTTACTTGAAAATCTCCTGTGTGGTCTAGAGCAGAAAATAAGGAATCATATTGCGGCACAAATAGCCTTCCTCCCTGCCAGTGTCTAATTTATACTCAATTAAGTGCAATTATAATCCAGGAATCTCAAAAAAGTATGCATCCATCTTCTAGACTTTTAAATAGAAGACAGAATAAGTCTCATTATTAAGTAGCCATATCTATTTATTGATTGAAAGTAAGCGAGTGTGACCATTGGAACTTTAAGGGAGAAAGCAGAGACTTTGAAATTTAGATGTTTTGTGCAGAATGATTGATAGTCCTTTCTGAGATGAGCAAGTAGGTAAGGTTGACTCAGTTTTCCAGATTTGCACCTGACTCCCACCCCTTCCCCTACCCCATCCCAAATCTTATCACAGCCTGACCCTCATTGCATCCTCTATCCCCATTTCAGGGGCGGAGGTCAAGGATAAAGAGAGGCTCAGAGATTGGGTGAGGCTTAAGGATCAGATATGGGTATCTGACACGGTACTGGCAATAAGAAGGTGAAAGTTTAATACTTTCCTTTTGGGTCAGGTTAAAATGTCCCTAGCATGAAAACAGCCATCTCAAAGGGGACCGAGGGACCCCTGTGACCCTGCCTTCCTGGCCCTTGTCACATGCTCTTACAAGGGCTGACCCATGGCAGAGCTGAGGCTATTATGAAGGCACTGCTTGGCCTGGGAGTCAGGAAACCAGTCTTTCTAGCCTTGGCCCTTCCCTAATAACCTGTGTGACCAGGGGAGACTCATTTCATCTTCGTGGGCCTCCATATCCTCATCTGTAAAATGGGAATGCTAGTACCCACCCTGGCAATGAATTGCCAGACTTGGAAGCTCTTTAATCAACCCAACAAACTAGTAGCTGGATACTAGAATAGGACCCAAAAGGCCACTAGTCTAAGTCCCATCCAGTGGGAGGTCCTGTCTAGCAGTCAGGCTGGCTTGGCTTGTCCAGGGCTGGCATGCTCACTACTCTGCAGACCCTGATTCAGGCAGGAAGAGACCCTGAAACATAGAGGTAGTAGGTGAAGGAGGGTGGACTGGCTCAGCTTCCTGGCCCTGATCCATCCTTATCTTCCAGTGACCTGGGTGACAGCTCCTGTGAACTGGAAATGCAGGAAACAAGCAATCCTGAAGCCCCATGCAGCCTCCTCCCCATCCACCCCCAGGCGGTGACACCTTGAGTTAAATCTGGTAGAGGTAACTGCTGGGGCTTCACTATCGCAAACCATCCATCCAGCACACAAGATCTGCGTGGAGAAATTCCCCATATTCAAGGACCACTGGGATTCAAGGACCAATAAATGCTTTGTTAAAAAACAAACAAACAAAGAGAAAAACAACAAAAAAATCACATGGAAAGAGGAAAATGTTTTAGCAGTAGTTTTCCTGAGTCAAGAAGGTGTTTTTGGGTGTTTTTGTTTTCTGCTTTTCCCCCCAATCTCAGGTGCATAACATTGAATTAATCCTGCCCTCAGTCCATAGCACTTGATCATCATCTGTTTATGCAAGCCTCCTCTTGTTCTATTTTAAATGTTTTCCTTCTTTCATCCCCAGTCCCCAAGGCTATTGTTGCCTTCTTCCACAGGTACCCATTTTAGTATATTTGATATATGTCTTGAAATATGCATGGATCCTTATAAAATATATAGTGTTGTTTTGTGTTTATATGTATTTTTAGTTTATACGAATGGTATTGAACTATAAATTTCATCTGGTTTCTGACTTTATTTACTCAATGCCATATTTTAAAGTTCTAATCATGTTGCTAGTATGTGTCTAATCTGTCATGTCTATCTACTGCATTGCTTTATGTCTTGCATCACATTTTATATGTACCTCCCTTGGAGATAGACCCCTGGCTTGGCTCTTCCAAGTCACGCAGAGAGTTCTGAAGAACATCCATGCATTGCTTTCTTGGGACCCTGAGTGAGAATAACTCTGGGCTATACAAATGGATGATTGGGATCCCTGAGTCAATATGTTAAATTTCTAAGTTCTGCCATATTGCTTTCCAAAATGGCTGTGCCAGGTCACATTCTCACCAAGAATGTCCAAAAGTTGTCTTCCCACATCCTCACCAATACCTAATGTTATCCAGCTTTCTAATTGTTGCTATGCTGCAGGTTTAAAGTGTCATTTTATTATTTTAATTTGCATTTATTTGATTAGTACTGAGTTTAAAAATCTCTTCTATGCTTGCTGTTTGACCTCTTTTTGAGAAATGCCTATTCATAGCCTTTGCCCATTTTTAAATTGGGTTTACTTTCTTATTTTTATTCATTTTTGGTTGATTTGCAGAAGTCCCTTTTACGTTCCAGATATTGGATATTGCTTTTTGTTGGTTTTAGAGGTTTCAAACAACGTCTCCCAATCTGTCATCTCTCCATTTTATGTATGGTGTCATTCTTTGAAAAGAAAGGCTTCAATTTGATGTTTTGTGGAAGGCAAAAGTTGAAACATGTGGGGGCACTGATGAGCTGGGAGGCAGGGTGACTCCCCAAGCCTACCTGATCCACTCCCTTCAGGGATAGTTCCCTGTATGGGGGCCTTTGAGGAACCCCAGAGCCTTCTTGTCCATCTGGGCTCCCAAATCCTAAAGTAGGTCTCCACTGGGGCTCAAGGCTGAAGTTTCCTTAAAGCCCCAGTTAAATGACACATGTCTTACTTGATGGGTACAACACAGCTTAACTGTTTAGAGAAAATGAGGGATTCCTCAGTCCTTCTGTAGATGATTTTTGAGGGTTTTCCCAGTGCTAGAGCTCTCAGATGCACTGGGGGCATGAGCAGATTTCATAGATAAGGGCACATAAGGGGGGCAAACTATCTAGACTCAAGCTCCTAGAGCAAGTGATGTTTAAGCTGAAACGTGTGGAGCAGAGGAAGAGGGGAGCAGGGGAAAAGTATTCCAACAGCAGAACCTTCCCTGCATAGGCTCTTAGTTGGGAGAAAGCAAGGCATGCTCAAGGTCTGGAAGAAGTCCAGTGTGACATGAAGGCCTTGCTAACCTAAGAAGGGCAATGAGGAGTTGAGGGTTTTGAGCAGGGGAGTGGTTGGCACAGCAGGTCTTCAAAGGAGTGAGATACCCATGAGGCTATGGTGTAGAGTGAAGGTGCTGCTGGGGATGGCAGGTTTTGGTGTGGGTGCTTGGAGTCCCATGGGAAGAGGTCAGCAAGGAGTCTCTTAAATGCCTTAAGACAGGAGGGGATGAGGGGATTCTTTTCCTTCTACTTTACCTCTACCCTGTTCCCCATCTTCCCAGAGAGGGTAAACATTTGATAAAACTATCAGAAGTACATGAAACCCACTCCATAAATTGTGGGACATAAATCACAGTTCTGTGAATCCTGCTCTTACGGACAGTTATAAACTACCAAAGGCTGAGACAGCCCCCAGAGAATGAAGGAGGGGGAGGTGGGTGGCAGGGATGGTTTCACCCAGGAGGCACAAGCAGGCTCTGGAAGGGTGAGCGGGCATTGGTTTGGAGGTGGAACATATGAAGTGGGACATCTTAAACAGAGGGAGCAGCTTCAGCAAAGGCTTAAAAGAGCAAGATGTGTTTGAAGGATGTCAAGTTTGCCTCACCCCTCCATCATCATCATCATCATCATCATCATCATCATCATCATCATCATCATCATGGAAACTGGCATTTATTGAGCACTCACTGGGTGTTAATTCTTCACTCAAACCTTACAACACTCCTAAGAAGTTGGTCATTTTGCAATTGAAGATATGGCGTGGCTTAGTTTGCCAGACCTGCTATGACATTACCACTTAATCAGTGGGAATTTATTAGCTTATGGTTTTAGATCTTGGAACCTAAATATTGGCAAGGCTTGCTTTCTCCCCAAAGGCAGTAGAGCTCTGGCATTGGCTGCAGGCAATCCTTGGGGTTCCTTGGCTTTCCTGTCACCTGGCGATATCCTTTCTCTTCCCAGTTCCTGCTGACTTCTGGCTTCTCCCTGTGCCCTTCTCTTTATAAGGCCTCTGGTAATCCGGATCAGGGGCCACCCTGCTTTGTTGGCCACATCCTAACTAAAAATAGCATCTTCAAGTGGTCCTGTTTACAATGGGTGCACACCCAAAGGAACGTGGATTAAGATTAAGAACATGTCTACAATCAGTCTACCACATGGAGGTTTATGGAGGTTTAATAACCTGCCTGTGACTACACAGCTAGGCAGGGGGAGAACCTGATTTATTATTATTATTATTATTATTATTTTTATTTATCCCCCCCTTGCTGCTTGTGCTCTCCGTGTCCATTTGCTTTGCATTTTTCTGTGTCTGCTTGTCTCCCTTTGTTGCGTCATCTTGCTGCGTCAGCTCACCGCGCCGCACGGGCCGGCCTGCCTTCATCAGGAGGCCCCAGGGAATCGAACCCGGGGCCTCCCATATGGTAAACGGGAGCCCAACCAATTGAGCCACAGCCGCTTCCCGAGAACCTGATTTAAACTCAATCTGATTCCAGAACTCTCAGCCTTAACCACTCTACCAAGGTTTCACAAAGTTAAAAATGTAGATTCCCAGGCCCTCCCCGAGGTTTTCTGAATCAGAGCCTCTAGGATAAGCCTAGGGAATCTGCATCTTTAAAATGTTGCCATTATTATTATCAAGTCCATGGCTCCCCAGGTCTGAAGGCGGCACCTCAGAGGAGGCCTGCCTTCAACCATCCACACTCGTCTGCTCACCTTCTCATGGCCCTGTGTCTTAACCATGTCCAAGAATGAGCAGAGGAAGGGCTCTGGAACCTGGGTGGTTTTGGAACAAAGTCATCTGCCCAGTCCACACCCGGGCTGTCCCTCCTAGCACCGCTCCCTTGCTTCTCTTCTCTCTTCCCCCTCCTTTGTTATCAGCCTCTGTACTGGCGGAGCTAGACACTGTTCCCGGGGAGGCTGGGGGTCCCCACAGGTGGTCCCCAGGATGACCAGGTTTGTGTGGATGAGATTAGGCAGCGCCCCACACCACCCCCCGGAGACTCTGCTGGCCCGGAAGGCCCCGCAGTAGCATTCCCAAACTGCTTAACACACTTAGCAAAAAGCCTGTTGGGAGGGTTGGCCTGACAGCTTGGAACTCCTGAATCACCAGGCCCTTCCACCAGCCCGGATTTGTTAGGTGAGAACATTTACCTCAGGGGAGCCTTATCCTCAACTTCCTCCACCATACTACTTCCCATTATTCCAGATTTAAGGCTAGCTGGGGAGCTAACACAAAGCGCTGAAATGCCGTTGTCCTCAGGCCTGTCGGTGGAAGTCACCTGGCATTTTAGGGCAGAGCCACAGCAGGCCCAGGCAAGGGTCTTCCAGCCAGGGTGGGGGTGCGGGTGGGCTCTGGGAGGACGATCCAGAGAGTGGGGCCAAGGACTCCTGGTTCCAGCCCTCACTTTGTTCAAGGCTGGAGGGGCCCAGCCCCAGGGGAGGGAGCAGCAGGGCAGCCAGTGGAGCGGCATTTAGAGAGTCTGCCATCCCAGTGAGGAGCTGGGGGGCTCAGCAGGGAAACTGAGGCAAAGGTCCAGTTATGCAAATAGGGATCCTAAGGCAGGCCCAGGGATGCCATTCATTCATTCATTCATTCATCCGAGTGTTTCTTGGGTTTCAGGAAGTGAGGTGGAGACCATTAAATAGGTACACTGGGGATACAACAGGGTTCATGACCAGATGAGCCTGGGAAGTATTGGACCTTTGGTTTCATCGTGTGGTCCAAGGCCTCCCCAGGAAGCTTGTTAGAAATGCAGTCTCTCCGGCACCACGCCCAGCCTATAGAGCCCAAGTCTGTATTTTAATGAGATCTGCAGGTGATTCTTGCCCCTGAGGGTCTGAGAGGCACTAGACCTTGCATTCTCTGAGCACAAACTTTGGAGTAAGGCCAATCCAGGAAAATCCTGATTGAAAATCTAGTTTATTCTGAGCCTCAGGTGCTGCCTTAGTAAAATAGGCTGAAAATCGTGGCCTCACAGTCATGCTTGTAAGCACGCATGCTTGTAAGCTTTTTGGTCTGATGAGCCCACACTATGCTGAAGGCCAGGGGTTTGTCTATTTCGATCACCACTGTGTCCCTAGCACCTGGAACAGGGCCTGAAATACGGTAGATGCTCAATAAATATTTGTTGAGTGAATGAATGAATGCTCATCAAGTGGCTGTCAGATCAAAGCAAACACCCTGCAGGCTGCTTTCTGCAGCAAAGACACAGTATGGTTTTCCTTTCTGTTGCTGCACCATATTATGGCAGATTTCCCGAGGTGAAGGATTGCTGAGAGACTGGAGCAAGGAGCTGATGGGGGTTTTGCAATACAGAGCAATCAGGTGGCTGTTCTGCATTAGCCTGTGTTTCAGAAAGGTTCTATCATTACTGAAATCTCTAAATTGAAAGCCCTAGTTAAAATGAAATATTAAGGGAGGTTTTAGCTGTTAACACATTAGTAAGAATGAGCAGATCGGTATGGAGAGAGTAGAGTCAGATAGGACTGGAACCCAGAACTGGTGTATTTTGCTGAGGGGTGATGAGAGGGTACACTGTGTATCTGGACCCACACAATGCCCCTAGGCCTCAGAGTTTGAACCCAGAATTTAATCCGACTCAGCCTGTTGTTGACCCCTCCCCTCTGCTCAGTCCCTGGTATATCCTGCCCCTGGCTCTGGGCCACTCTGGACTGCAGGCTCCATCTTGGGACCATTCTCATCTCTTGCGGCATTCTCACCCACTCACTGTCCTGAACATTCTTGTCTCCTGCTTCACAGAAAAGCTGACATTAAAGGAAATAGCTGCGTGAACTTTGCTGTTGAATTGGTGTAGAGCAGTGTGTTATCCAGGAACGTCACTGCCACCATTGGCATCCTTGCCTGCCATGTGTCTAACCCCTCCCTCACCTCTGTTTCCTTCCCATCAGCCCATACAACAGGCTTATTTCTCCATCTTAAAAATACACTGAACAACACCCCTTCCTTGCACCCTCCTTTGGCTATCACCCCATCTCTCCCCTTCCCTTCTCCACCATGCTTCCTGAGAGAGTGTCTGCCAGTTCACTTCTCAGCCTGTCATCTGGCTTCCACTCTCCCCACTCCAGGGGAAGCACTGCAGCCGAGGGCACCGCGTGGCATGACTCCCTGTTTACCAAATCCAAGCCTTCAGTCTGGCCACAGCTTGCCTCTTGACCTCCGGTCTGTCCTTCCCTTTTGCTTCCCCTTCTTCAGCATCTGACTGCTTATTATTTGCTTAAGTATTGATGATTAAATATTGGTGCTTCCAGGTCTTTGGCCTTAGCCCCCCTCTTTTTATTTTTTATTTTTTATTCTACACTCCATTCATTCCTGTGGTTTTAAATGTTACTATCCAAATGATGATAATTCCCAAATTTAGGTCTCCAACCAAGACGCTGATCTTGAACTCCAGACCCATGCATCCACCCAGATGGTCCACTGGCCCCCTTACACAGCGTGCCACAGATGAACTCTTCTATTATCACATATACAACACCCTCTTGTGCAGCAATTTTTACCGTTCCAGCTTCTTTTGTGTCCCACCTCAGTGAACTGACTCACCAACCAAGCATCTTCCTAAGCCAGAAACCCAGGGATGATTCTTGAACTCCACTGCCCTTTTCACTAATTGGCAACCAAATCTTTTGACTTCTACCTCCCAAATGATTCTCAAGCCTCCTACCCACCCACCCCCACCCCTACATCCTTGCTGGTTTGGCTGTGGCTCAGAACTCATCCCTTTCCTCCTGGACAGTTATAACACAACATACGCTAGCAATCACATTAGCTTTCAGCTGGTCTCCCCACATCCATTCTTGGCTTCTTCCAACTGATGGTCCACGCTTCAGTCAGAGAGCTCCAGGGGTGTGGCTTTACTCTCGGGGCTGAGAGAGAAGGGGCAAGACAAAGATCATCGACCAGAAGTTGGTACCCCTTGAAGAAGTGGCAAAGGCCTGAAGATCTTAGGTAAGAGTGAGCTCTGAAAGGTGTTTAAGCTGATATGCTGCTGACATTACCTCCCTCTGGGGTTCTGCTTGATTGAGTGTAAGGACCAAGAACACTAGTCAAATGGAAGGGAAGACACTGATTCACATAGTAATAGAGGGCATGTGCCTGATGCCCCTCATCTTGCTGGAGAACATGGCTCGGACCTGAGGCCACATGGTGCCTTCCAGCTCCCATGGGGAATCTTAAGTCTTGGGAACTGTGTGCCCAGAGACACTCATAGACAGGGGTCTCTTGGGGTTTGCAGAGTAACAACTCACAGTGACTTTTGCAACCAGCTGCTGGGATGGGAATGGTGGGTTTACTCTACCCACCCAGTTTCAGGCAGGTCAGGGCATCTGGTGGACGTGCTTTGCCTTTCAGTTCAGTCACCTGTCCCACCAGGAAGACCTGGTCCCGGGAGGGGTGGGGTAGAGAGGGAGACAGAGGCAAAGCGGCCTTCCCAGCCCTCCCTGACATGGAGGAAAGGGAGGGCATCCTCTCTTCTTTATGCTGCTTCTGCTACGGGTAGGGTTGGGGGGAGGCTCCTATACCTCTCCCCCTACCTGACTATAACTCAACTTAGTTATGACTCAGGGTGCTCTCCCATTCTCTGGTTTCCTCCCAAGAACCTTGGGTTTCAAGACACTATTCATTGATTATTATTTTCTCATTAAACTAAGTGATAACTATGCTCCTAAGCAAATGCATAGAAATACAAATAAAGAACAAAGGCCAAAGAGATAGAAAAACAAACCATCAAAACAGAAAGCAATCTCACCCCGTACTACATCATGTATCTATGATGCTACCCTAGGATTTCAAATTATTTAGTAATTAGTATTTTTATGCACCAGTTTCATGTATTAATAAATATTTTCTTCCAACTTGAAAAAAAAAAAAAAAGACACTATTGCCGTCAGACTGTATTTACTAAGAGGGTTGTGAGTTCTTTTCCCCAGTTTTATTTCTAAAAGACACATGAAACTGCCAGTTGTTATCAGGTATGCTGGCAGCCAGTGCTGACCTGCTCAAGTCCGGGCCTACCGTGCAGTTGAGGAGACAGTCGAGGGGAGACTCTGCTGAGGGCCCGAAGCTGGAGTGGGGATCATTAGAGTTCCCACCTTGGCTCAGATCCACCCTGGGGCCACACGCTGACAGGCGAGAGCAAAGCCACGTCCACCGGCGGGCCCGTGGCCCCTCTCTTCTGCCTTTCCTTTCTCCTGTCACAGACCCCAGCCCCCTTCCCACCCTCTAATAGCCACACCCTTTATCCCCCCATATTGTCTGAGTCGAGGCAGTGAGATGCTTTGCTCACTCTCCTAACCCGGGCTGCTCTGTTCTTTGGCCCCGGGAAAAGGCATCTTCTTGGGACCTCATTCGTATTCCCTTTAAGGCTGAAGCTATCCCCACTTATTCCCCCAAATGCACTTTACTTCAGTTTCCCCTTTCAAAGCCGTTGGCAGCTTTGCCAAGCGGCTGCAGTTTCTCACACAGTTGGGCAGAGGGGCTAGAGAAACCAGCATGCCTTAATTGTCAAGTGTCTGGGGTCCCTGGAGGGCCAGGCTCTGACCCACCAATCAGATCGGACGAAGGGCAGTGTGACCTCACTGGTTGGGAATAGTTCCAGCCCAAAGCAGACACTTGGCATTTATGTGGCCTG
Organism: Cabassous unicinctus; assembly: GCA_029593785.1. Lineage (NCBI taxonomy): Eukaryota > Metazoa > Chordata > Mammalia > Cingulata > Chlamyphoridae > Cabassous > Cabassous unicinctus. The sequence continues at coordinate 10,896 of JAQZBX010095721.1, forward strand.
TGCACTGTGATCGTGGGTAAATGCGGTTTCTGTTAGGTTCTTTGAAATATGGGGGAAAAAAGCTCATAAACTCTCATTCCTGCCTTTGAAGACCCCTAGGGGTCTGGGAACCCCAGGCAGGGAACATTCGTCTTGTCCAATTCCTCTTTTATACCCTAACCACCATATCTTTCCTCGCCTCTCAAGTTTAGCACTAACAGAAAAACACCAGAGAAGTCAAATGCAGAGATCAAAATGCCAGCTTTATTACCGATAAATCTGATTGGAGACTGTGGCTTTGGATATGCAGCCAAAGTGGCTTGCTCATACATCATCTGGGCTTAGGAAAACTTACCCACCCCTTCACCAGTAGAAGGGGACAAACTCGGGCCTCCTGCACAGGGACAGAGCCTGCTGGATACATTCTGGGGGTGCAGGATGGGGAGTGAGACTGGAAAAATGTGTGTGCCACTCGTACTTTGGCCACTGGGCATGGCGTGGGCATTCCCTCCCCTTGGTGGAAACATGAGGGGTGAGAGTGCTTTCTCCTAACATGCCACAGTAGGCCCGGACTTGAGCAGGTCAGCACTGGCTGCATTGAAGGGGCCTGGGGCAGGCAGGACCTGTCCCACCTGGGAGGAAAAGTAGGGGGCCCTCCCACCTGGGCTGTCCTATAGGTGTGAGCTGGCTTTGGAGGTTTCTCAAAGCCCTTTCCCAGGCTGAGAGGTGATGTTGACTAAGAGGTTGATTATCTGCCCTGCTTATCTCTGTGACATATTTAAACAAGAAAATAAATTGTTCATTTTTCTTTTCCCTTCATTGTCCCCTGGAAGAGTAAATGGAGAATATGCTTCATCCAGGTGAATCGTTAGGAAATGGGACCATGGTTTAAAATGCATCAGCTGTGGAGTCAGACGATTCTCCTTGGTTAACTCCTTGATAGAAAATGATGTCAGATTAGGGATGGGCCCCATACGTTTGCTTTGCAGATGAAGGGCTAAAATTGAATGGAAAAACAGGTCCAA
>JAQZBX010095722.1:0-11879 GCA_029593785.1 Cabassous unicinctus
GAGAAGACCCACCTGCACAGAGAAGGTGGGAGTGGCCTGACTGAGGTTAGAGATAGGGGCAGGGGACTGATCCTGCAGGCCTTTGTAGAACACAGAAAGGAGATTTTGTATTTTATTCTAAATGTTGCAGAAAGCCATAGGAGGGTTTCAAGCAAGGTTCAGACAAGATCTGATGTACCTTTTAAGGAGGTAATTATTACTGCAGTGTGGAGAATAAACTGCAGGCAGGAGAGGCAGTAGGGTGGCAGGTTATGAAGAGGTCACAAGATTTCAGAAATAGGCAGATTTGAACAGGTTTTAGAGGTGGAATGAATGAAGCTTCAAGATAAAGTGTCACCCATCCTCACAGAAGTGCTGAGAGGTTGACATACCACATTTCACCTGGGGTGTGGGCTTTCTTTAGACAGGTGTTAGTACAGAAAGAATGTTCAGTATGAGGAGATGACCATTGAATGAGTTTGAAAGAATAGAATATTTTATTCACCCTAGAATAATAGAACCACTGATGGTTCAGAGAAAGGTCTTTATGCTGCGGTTACAGTTTGACCTCACGGATGAGGACACTGAGCTGAGAGAAGGAAAGTGATTAATTGGTTGACCAGTTGTAGATTTGGGAGTAAAACATGTGCTTTCCCTTGAGCTCATGTACATGTAACTGGTTTCTATTTAAGAGAAATATATTTAATTTATAAGCTGATTTCCCACCAACTCTTGGACACTGGATACTTTGTTAAATAGGCCAAGTACTTTCCTTCTTAGTTTCTTCTTCCTTTAATTTGGAATGATTTCTTTGAAGCAACAATCCTTCCCATTTCATAACACATTGTAAAATGATGTTCTTTCTGAGAATTTCCCTGCTCTCCTTATATAGTGGAAATGGAAAGAAACAGAGGAAAGGACAAGTCAATAAAATCTCTTTCCATGTGACTTGCTTACCTTCTCCACCTTCATATTTCCCTGCAGGAATTCTTGCCTTTGATTACATCGGGTAGCCCTGGTGCAAGCCGGGGCTTCAGAAAGGGTCAGGGAACTGCTGAGCACTTTGGACAACAAGGAATGTGCTCAAGGCAGAAAACAGGAAGCTACATCTAGGCAAATGTCTCCTTTATCCACAGCCAATTATAGTGTAGCTGAAGAATCTCTAAAGTAGTCTTAAAGGAGCCAAGCAGGCCCTAGAGGATTCAATTACTCTTGCCATAGCCCTTCTGTCCAGTGAAAAATATCAGTTATTTTGTAGGACTGAATGTTTATTGGCCAACTGAAACCTCAAGTGGAATTCATAATCAAAGTTGATGTCTAGGATCTGTGAATAAGCCAGGAATGAAGTATATCCAAAGGCATCCAAACCTCTGAACCTGGCCTGAGTAATAGTAATAGCTATGGAAAAATCCAAACCAAACAGTTAAAATAAACTGTACATGTACTTACGAAAGAAGGGTTATATTTTGGTCAGATAGTCGGGTCTGCTTACTATCATATTAATTATATTTAAGTGCCCTTCATTATAGAGCAATGGAGTGACTCAGCAGGGAATTTCAAAACCAGAACAAAGGAAGTGCAGAGTGTTTTGGGATCTTGTATAAAACCCTTTCACTTGCATACCCTTTCTACCTAAGGAGACATTTACTTACAAAGCAAAACCCCATTTTTTGCAGATTAATTTTAGAAATAGAAAAGATTGCTGGCAGCCAAAGTATTTGCTCAGGTGGTTTGTAAACATGATTTGGCATCCAGACACTGGAAACGATTTAGAAAGGAACTCGCAACTTGGAACAAACTGTGCTTTTCTAATCCAGCACCTTCATATGAGCCAAATCCACAGGTCGGGGACAGGAAAGTCAGGAAATGGGAAGGAATTGGTCAGTTTCCACTACCATGTTGTGAGTTACCAGAACCTTTCTTTAAGTAAGAATCACTGCTTAAAAGAAATATTCCTCTTACTCAGTAGAGATGCTTGTTAGATAATGAAAGCATGGATTCCGTCAGGCCTGAAACTGCAAGGAAATGTAGTACGAACAGGAAACCTTAAGTTCAGGGTCTAGAATTTAGTTGAGGGGTGCTATTAGCCAGTTCTCTTCACTTTTTGTCCTGCCTATATTCTTCTTGTGTCCTGTCCTTCCCCTCCATCATTGTTCTGTTTACTTCATAGTAGCCCCAGATGATTTCCCCCTCCCCACAAGAAAGCCAAAGGAAACAGGAAGACTCTTGCTTAGTCTGGTTATAATTGTTTATGCAGCAAATAATTATGCTATCCTGGGAAAAATGTTTCCAGTTATCAGAGACTTGTTTCTGTTTGTTTCATATGACTATTCAAATTGGGTATTTGTGTGGGATAAGTTGAATGTTTCATTTTGGTATTTTATGAAAATCTTATCAATTTATTCCTAGGGAGGCATGGTGTTTTGGAGAAATGTACCCCATAAAAACATGTTCTTAAACTTAACCCATTGTAAGTAGGACCTTTTGATGAGGTGACTTCAGTTAAGGTATGGCCCAACTCAACCAGAATGGGTCTTAATCTTATTACTGGGGTCCTACATAAGTGGAATGAAATTCAGACAGAGAGAGAGAAAGCCACAGAGGGAGCAGCCAGGAACTGAAAGTCAAATGAATCCGGAAGAGAAGGAAAACGCCAGGAGAGGCCACCATGTGCATTGCCATGTGACAGAGGAGCAAAGGACCAAGGATCACTGGCAGCCAGCTCAGAAGGCCAGTCTTTGGGAAGAAAGCATCGCCATCATGAGGCCTTGATTTGGACTTCTCTTAGCCTCAAAACCGTAAGCCAATAAATTCCCATTGTTTAAGCCAACCCATTGCATTGTATTTGCTTTAGCAGCCAAGGAAACTAAAACAGGACATATGGCCCAGGATCAGTCTGATTTTTTCTCAACACTCACCAGAATCTGAAGTAAGGATTTTGAGACATATCACCTCTTATATTTATTTTTTCTCTAATGAGATAATTTATAGTTTTTAAAATAGAGGTAATAAGAACTTCCCCATTAGCTATTGTACTGTCAGTAGTACTCTAGATAGGGTACTTGAGTGAAATGAAATGTACTGGAATTGAGATAGAATAAAAATTCAATTAAATGTAATACTAAAATAGAAAGAGAAATGGCTTTCTTTTTAAAATTTTTTACCTATTAATAATTTATAACAGTCTACTTATATGTTTAGTACATTTAGATTAGATCAACAAATACATATTTTACACAGCATTTTACTGTCTGAACTTATGCTAGATGTTAGTGCCATGAAAAGAAATAAAACACAATCTCTACCCTCAAGGAACTAGTGTGTGGTCAATAAGTTTATTCAGCTGAACCAAGTGAAAGTTGAGGCTTGGCTGAGAGCAGATATTCACCTGGCAGATGAAGGGGAAAGATCATTTCAGGTAGAAGGAATAGCATGTTCCAAGATGTGGGGACCAAAACAGTATGTCATATTCAAGGAACTCATGAAGTCTGCAAATTTTAGAATGGAATGTAAAAAGGGAGAGTGGAAGGAAATGAAGCAACATAGTTAGACAGGAGTCAGATCATGAAGGGCTTGATATTTTTCCCACAATCTTTGAATAGTTGGGCAACAATCAAAGTTGCCTTTTGGAAATATCACTTATGGGTCAGTGTGAAGCGAGGTTTAAATCAGGTGAGCTAGGGGACTAATCTTTGGTCAAGAATCAAAAAGAGGTCTTTGATGATATCAAGAAATTTAACAATTAAGCTTACACAGAATTGTAAATGGAAGAAGATTTATGGGTAACTCTTTGAAAAAGGCAATAGTGTGATATGTATCTGAACAATTAAATAATAGAAATGTGTTAGCGCTAGGATCCAATCAATTTTATACTATCAAAAAGAATTACAAGGCATATTGAAGGTTAAGAATAACTATGCAAAAAGGAGGGGATCTGTCAGGTGCTTGGCATTTCTTTGTCTACTGTGTTGCCCAATATTGTAGCCATTCACCACTCATGGCTGTTGAGCACCTGAGTTAGTTAGACTTAAGTGAGATGTGCTTAGTATGGAAAAAAAGAATATAAAATATCTTGCTAATAATATCCTTATATATTTGCATGCTGGACTCAATAAAGTACATTCTTAAAATATATTTTACCTGTTTTCTTTTTACTTTAAAAAATATGACTACTGGAAAATTTAAAATGACACATTCTCTTTCTATTGGATGGCACTGCAAAGAGAACTAAGTGTTTCTTGACAGGTAAGTTCTTCCTTCTAAACCCTTAGTTCCGACCTACTTCAAGGAGCATTGTCTTTTGGTAATTTTGAGCCTACTGAAAGAATTTCTATGGAACCAGGAGAAGGGGTCAAGAATACATGGCCCATCACTAAGAGGCCTCTATGTTCTCATCCACGCATGGCCTCTATCAAACAGGGTCAGGCAAGGCCACCCTGGCAGGAACTCAGATGAGGAGCAAGAGGACTTTCTAGTTTACAAATTAGTACTTTCAATTCTCTATAGTAAGAGTTTGGCCATCTTTAACTTGATTAATTTAGTTACTCTATTACACAAATTCCCAGGTTAGATTTCTGGTAGCATCAATCATCATCAAATCAAGAGGTTGAACAGATTGTAATGGGAATATTTTGGGACAATTAAATGTATTTTTTTCCTTTGATTGCCTTGTGGCTTTCATATCTAAATTTAAGCTCCCCCTTCAGTTCTTTTAAAGTTACAGCAATAAATTGAGAACATAAAGAAGGTGGGGGTTGAGTTCTAGAATTTAAATGAAAAATTGATTGTTTAGAGTGTGGAAGAAGTAAGTAAAATCACTAACAATGATCTGGAATAATTTTGGGCACAGGTAAAAAGCCTTATATATCATGACATCATCCAGGATCATTAAAAAAATTCTAAGAAACTTGAGTGAAGGGAGACAGTCATAGTATTTATTTTATAGTATTATAGTACTATATTATAGTTCAATATATAATCTCTTTAGAACATGTTATATTATGTTTGCTCTACACATTTTAGAAAAACATACCACCTAAAGGCTATAAACTTCTGTTTTCTGGAAAATTTATTAAATCTAAAAAAGTTTTTTTTTCCATTCCAAATAAGGGTGGAGAAATAAGGCATTATTGTTTTAAGTATAGCTTTTGTAACTTGTAAGCTGAAAATATTGAATATGTTTCTTGGGGCAATTGATAGGTTTTGATAGAAATTTTGGCTTTTACATAACAAAGTATCTGTATGATTCCCTTACAATCTTGTTTAGAATTCTACAATATGAAGTTGAGAAAGCTTCCTTAATTTCATTAAAAGAAAACACTTGAAAATGTATAATATTTTCAAGATAGATTGTGTTGTCTAAATGTATTTTTAAAAAAATAAAGCTCATTGCTCTATTTTTATACAGATACAAAAGCTGACAAAAAACATGGTTGAATTTTACTTTGGTTCTGTTTTCTATATAAGCTGCTGTATAAAGCCTCAGCAGAGTGGACACCAGGGAGTGCTGAACTAGTGAAAATCCAGTTCAGTTCTTCCTCGTCTATTATGTATTTTAATGAAGCAAGCAGATGGTAGATGGATTTTCCCCTGGAAACTGCTGATTTTGAAAGACTCCAGTATGCCAGTTTTACAACCATGGTGTTCAGCAACATACAGTACCTCGAAATACACATTTAACTTTACCAGGGAAATTAATCTACACTAAAACAGATGGATAAATGTGCAAGAATACAAGACCACTGCTGGTTTCTCCAGTTTCCTTTGTAGATTTGAGTATAAGCATATCTCCTTCTCTCTTTGTCCTTAAATAACTTATTCTTAGTAAGACAGCAATAGATTTAGTTTAATATCCTGCTCAAATGAAATTAGATTATAAAATTATATACATTACTGTTGTTTCTATGTCTAGTATTGAACATTCTGTGGTATATGTTTCCACACTGTTCAGGATTATTATCTAGAAATAAAAGAAGTAGTAACCTACAAAGCTGATTTTTTTGAAAAAAAAAAAAAAAAGAATAGAAGTAAGTCTCTTCTGAGATATTGCTAACAGTAATAGATCATGGTGACTTATACAGAAAACATGCCATATCTTTTCCTTCTGAACCAAGAAAACGATACCCTATACATGAATGAAATTAAACTCTCTATTCACATGGAAATATAATATTCAGTTCTTACACAGATAAAAACATGACATAAATATGATTGGTTGGTTGGTAGCTAATTCCTGTTCATGCTAAATCATTCAAACATTCTATGTATTTCTTTAATTCCCACTATGCTCACTTTTCCTTTTACATGTTTAATTGTCAGGGAAAAGTTAAGAACAACAATTTCACATTAAGATAAGAAAACTGATTTGAAAAAAAAAAAAGCTGAGCATTATTATTCCCAACAGTAAAAGAAATGGTAAATAGTCACAATCCAAAACAGCACATTCTCTTTAGACGCCTAAGTGTTAGAAATTAGTGCCATCTTCTGGCTTTTCAAAGTATTGCTTTAAATCTAAAACTAGGTATTGGTAGCATGTTTTACAGTATCATAAACTGTCGGGAAAAAAAAAAAAATTCCTGAACCATATGAATTCACATTGTAATATCTGCACTTACAACTTATGACATAATCTTTGAGAATGGTAAAATGTCAACGTACGCCCATAATTAACATCACATAAATTGCAGGTTTATAATGCATTAGATTCCTTTGATTTATAGTTTATTGTGATAAAGCCAAGTCCCTACATATTAAATACACGGAATATTCTAGAACTTTGATGTGTTTTGAACATTTTCTCACTCCTCACTTATTAGTTTTTTTGATGCCAGTGGATTTTTAGAATGCAATAAAGAAATTAAGAAACATTTAAATTTGGTGGAAATAATTTTTTCAGCACTCCAATAAGACGGTCTTATTCCTATGTTATATATGAAGAAAGTGAGGCTCAGAGAGGTTAATTAACTTGCCCAAAGTCACAGAGCTAAGGAACAGCAGAGTCAATATTTGAACTCAGTTGTATTAACTCTTCTACATGTTATGCTAACTTCCTATGATGGCTGGTGTCTTAGCTTGCCAGGGGTTCTGTAGCAAAGTACCATAGAGTGGTTGCCTTAAACAACAGGAATTTACTGTCTCACAGTTTTGGAAGCTAGAACTCTAAAATCAAGGTGTCAGCAGGCCATGCTTTCTCTGAAGTCTGTAGCATTTTGTTGGTGGATTATCGGCAATCCATAGCTCACTATCTACCCCCGTCATATGGCCACCGATCTCCTTCTGTCTCCTCCTCCTTGTGTCCAAATTTCTTCTGTTTATAAGAACTTCGGTCTTATTGGACCAAAGCCCACCCTGGTTCAGTTTGAGCTCACTTTAACTAATAACATCTTCAAAGATAGTGTTTACAAATGGGTTCATATCTATAGGTCCTGGGGTTAGGACTTGGACATGTGTTTGCAGGCAATATGAGTTAATCCACAATGGCTGTAATAGTCACATTAGCTGGTTGAAAGCCATTGGTAGATGTTTTATACGATTAAAATTTGTTCTCCTTATAAAGTGACTTCATACAATTTTATTCTATTTTTCCCCCAAGTGTTGGGCCACAGACTCATGAAAATTTGCAGGACTCATAGTCCATCTTCCATATATAATAGAAATGTAAATACATACTAATTGCCTTGCACAATGCCAGGCACTTCACTGGTACTCAATATATACCAGTTAAATTTATCAACAGATACATTTTAATAGGAGCTTAATTTTTTTCTAATATGTAGAGAATATGAATGAAAAATTAGTGGTTAAAAAAGATCAGTATTTCTTTAAAGGTTTCTAAGTGCTTGAGTTTTTGGAGATACACACACACATATATTCTAGACAATTAACTATAATTTTTATTTTGGTTTTGGTATTGTATAGAAACAGGTTAGAAGAAGCAAAAAATCTAACAATGCCCCAAATTAATGAAGCTGATTTATTAAAGAGCAGCATGTGCTCTAACTGTGAGAAAGAAAAAAGAAAATAGTCTTTACAGGAGATACATACTAGAAGGCAAAAATATTTTTAAGACATTTGTAGCTAAGCTGTTGAAGTGCTAGAAAAATTCAGCATACTGCAAAACACTGACTCATTTCTAGGGACCACAGTACACGATGTTTAAAAAGAATATAATCAAAGGAAGTTTTATATTAATAAATATGGCATCAGAGATTATTCTAAGTGAAATTACTAGTAGGGCAAAGGAAAATCATCAGCCATGATTTCTGAAGTTTTAAATTCATATTGGAACATTATTTTTGACTGGAAAAAGTTCTTGTTGTCTTTAATAGCCCCAAGACTTCATGCACTAATGGTGAACAGGTGCCTAACTCAACCATAATGGTTTATAACAAAACTACAAAAAAATTACTAGAAGAATTAAAGAGTCGCAATACACAGCTATTAATTAGAAAATATAATGAAATGAAATATTTGCTAGAGCATGAAATAGCTGGAAAAAAATGGTGTCGCTTAGGTTTTTTGGTTACACAGAAACCAACCCTGGCTATCTTAAGCAAGAAAGGAATTTATGGGCAGAAGATAGACTAGGTCGTAGCATCAATGAGAAGGCTGGAGAACTCCGTGGGAAAATAGGCAAAAAGAAAGGAATCTGGGCAGTTCAAACTGACAGAGCTGGACTCAGTTGTGGTTTCCCCACAAATGGCTCTTCTGTCCCTTCTATTTGAACCTAGAGTTAATACTATAGTTGATAGGTTTATGTCCAAGAGACTTAAATCTTTGGGCTTTCCATGTGCCAGTTGGGCCTTGAATCTTAACAGAGTTGCAACACCTATTGTCCAGTTCATTGGACTCACCCAGGACAACTAACAAGGGGATGATGATGGACAATGACCATCCCAAGGAACAGAGAGAGTCTATAACTGCAAGCAAAATAGTCCCATCCATCTGCCCCATGGGATCTAAGCCCCCTCTCAATTAGAGGCAGAGTGGGCATCACCATCCCAGAAACCTCAGGATTGGGGAATGAATGATGGACTAGAGTAGACTTACTGTTACTCTACTTTAGACTTATTGTTATTCTAGCAATGGAAGAACTTTTATCATTATTGTGGAGGCAGTGGCCTCCAGAGGTTCTGAGGGGAGGGAGAGGTGAAAATAGGTGTAATATGGGGTCATTTTCAGGACATTGGAACTGTCCTGAATGACGTTGCAATAACAGATACAGGCCATTATATATCTTGTCATAACTTATAAAATTGTGTGGGACAGAATTTAAACTATAATGTAAATTATAATCCATCCAATATGTGCTCATCAATTGTAACAAGTGTACCACACTAATGAAGGATGTTGTTTATGTGGGAAAGTGTAGGAGGGGTAAGGAGTGGGGCATATGGGAATACCCTACATTTTTTATGTAACACTTATGTAATTTAAGTATCTTTCAAAAACTTTTTTTTAAGTATATTAAAACAAAACAAAACAAAACAAAAACAAACAAAAAATCCCAAACATAGCCAAGTTCACATTGTGTGCATAATGTTGTCAAGATGCAGTCTCTGGCACTTCTAACCATGTGGCCACCTAAGTTTAGCTAAAACTAACTTCTAAATATCACTCTGTATTTGGGCAACTTGCTTAGGGTTCAAGTGCTGGGGGCTGAGGGACCTCATTGGCCTATCCTAGGTCATGAGCATGCGTACAAATGGGACGTTCAGGTACTGTGTAGCCAAAATGCAAAAAACAAAACACAATACCCAATAAATGTCTTCCACAGACGTTTGGTTGCCCAGTGTCAATGTGCATCCTTCTTCTCCTACCTGCATTCTGAAGTCAAAATTTCCTTCTAACATAATTCAAAAACCCCACATTTAACAAAAACGTGTAGCACCCCTTTCTCACATGGAGAGCTTCTTTAACGTCTTTTCTTTTTTATTGCATCTTGTTCCAAATCCAGTCTTCTTGCATAATGTCCATTCCTCCTCTTATTTATGTTGTGAATCTGTTCTGATATGGACTAAATTTCATAGTCACTAACCCAAATACTTTATATAGAGACCAGGGAGCTTATGACACATGTAGTGTAAATGAAGGTACCTGTGATCTTTCTTGGTGACAATATCAAAGATATTGCTAATTTTATTGTGCTTTGTTGCTCGTTGGAGTTATTCCAAAGAAAGGAACTAAACACAAGGTGCTAATTAGAAGGGGAGGACAGAAAAGGACACCAGGGGACCAGAAACAGCTAAAAACAGCTCTCACCCCTATGGCTGAAAGAACAAAGGGAAACAAAATCCCAAGAGCTTGGACTAACTGGCAGGAGCTGGATCCATGATGAGGCAGCTCATCAGGACACTGGCCATGGATGGGGAGGCCTGTCAAGTGGGAGCTGGAACCAATGGTAGACACAGCTATTGTCAGAGAGTCCACCCTCCAATCTCTTGTCAGAGCCTCTCCTTGGACAGGGAAAATGGAGTTTGCACAAGGATGAGACATGAATTTGAGAGCAAATGTACAAATGACAGCCACGCACAGTAATGGAAGAAAATCTGAGGCCACAAACTTTATTTTCAGAACTGATCCAGAGGCCATCTCTGGCATTTATGCTTTTCCTCCCTGAATGTTGTCTCCTTCCATGTAGAGAAAATAAATCTCAAGTTTTCCTTCCATGTTCTCCTTGCTTTCAGCCAGCCCAGAGGTGGTCAGTTCCTATACCTGGTATGGTGATGCAAGCTTTCATTCCTGAGAGACCCCGGGCTTGGGAGGCCTGCTCTCTGGGGCTTCATGAGGCTTCATGTGCCCCGTCTTTGCTTGTGTGTATGTACATGTGCGTGTGCGTGTGTATACATCACAAGCCTCTTTAGCAGTATAAGTGAGCCAGTGGGAACCCTCCTCAGAATAACGTTTCTAAATTATTGAAATAGAACATGTAAAATAAATGAACTTTCCTGAATAGAGCTATCAAAATAGTAGAAAATTTTGTCATAAAGAAAAATGTTTGCTTCTATCATAATGCATTTAAATAACAAGATCTAGCAATAGGTATAATAACAGCAATTTCAAATTGTGAGGAGTACAAAACATTTTCATACAGTATATAATAATTGTAATATGATATAAAGGGATCTGATTTCTCTTGATGACAAAATCACAGGTAGTGATAATACTGTGGTTTACTGTCTACTTCCTGTTTTATATCATCAAAAGATGTCATTTATTCCCCCTCATTCACAGTCATGGCTTCTTTGTCCTAGAGGAAAGAACACTCTACCTTCAGATACTTGTCTGGTTAATTTCCCCACATTTGTCTGCGTAAACCATCCCTTCTCTTTGAGAGCTCTACTGTCTACCCTACTTGACTGCATCCTTCCCCTGCTTCCCTTCCTGGCATTTCTTGTCTCCCCTTTTTCTCCTCTGCTTTTTTGTTTTCCTATAGCATTATCTTCTAACATACTATACAATTCACTAGGATGTCTCCCTCCCCACCAGAATGTAAGCTCTACTAGGGCAAGATTTTGTATTTTTTGTTCTCTGCTGTGTCCCAGGTGCTTGGAACGGTGCTTGGCACATAGTAGGCACCCATGCATGTTGATGGATATTTGAAGTTGTTGGAGATGTCACTAGATTGCTACAGGTTGAGGAAGGAGAAAGCAACCAGCTGGAAAACAGATGTATTCCGTGTAGGAGATTTGTCAGCAAAGAGATAGCCAAAGAAACCATGAAAGTATCTCACAGACCTGGTTGACTTTAAACTTCTGTCACATCCAGAGAGCAGTGATGCTAGGTAAATTGCCTGTATCACGAAGACATTTTTTTTTTTTATATATATCCTTTCTTCCTTTCCTGAACTCCATGCTGAAGGGTTAAGAACATGAAATCTAAAGCTTCTTTAAAATTAATTA
>JAQZBX010095723.1:0-11884 GCA_029593785.1 Cabassous unicinctus
CCCCCTTTTTTTTTTGGTGCTTGTTTAACTTCCTGATTCTCCTGCCTAACCCCTACCCATTGGTTTGGTGTCCTCCTTTGACTTGTTTCACGGTGGACTCATGGTTGCAGAGAGGAGAAGGAGCGTTGGATACGGGCCAAATATGAGCAGAAGCTCTTCCTGGCACCCCTGCCAAGCTCAGACGTGCCCCTGGGGCAGCAGCTGCTTCGGGCTGTGGTGGAAGACGACCTGCGACTGCTGGTGATGCTGCTGGCCCACGGGTCCAAGGAGGAGGTGAATGAGACCTACGGGGATGGAGATGGGCGGACGGCGCTGCATCTCTCCAGTGCCATGGCCAATGTCGTCTTCACGCAGCTGCTCATCTGGGTGAGTGTCATGCTCCTTCTGGCCTCCGTGGGCTCTCGGCCTACCCTGACCTCACCCTTCTTGTCACAGCCCTTTGAAAGCCCCCTCTCCTTTTTCTCCTGGAGCACCCATACGTTTCCTCCCATTTTATGCCAGTCGTGAAAATGTGCTTCCTTCTGCAGTATGGGGTGGACGTGCGGAGCCGGGATGCCCGGGGCCTGACCCCGCTGGCCTATGCTCGTCGGGCTGGCAGCCAGGAGTGCGCCGACATTCTGATCCAGCACGGCTGCCCCGGGGAGGGCTGCGGCTTGGCACCCACCCCCAACAGAGAGCCTGCTAAGGGCACCAACACCTCTGCTGAGCTGCACCGAAGTCCCAGCCTCCTATAAGGCCCAAGAAGAGGGCAGAGGGCCAGAGAGACCACACAGTCTGGGGACCCTTCTCCCTGCAGGCACCAGGGGCAACCAAGATGCAGAGACTGGAAAGTAGGGACATGCAGAAAAGAAGAAGAGGAGATTAGGGAAGAGATTTCAAGAGGAGAAGAGATAAGTGGGAAAGCTCAAAGGATCAGAGGAGAGGTTTGGGATTTAAGCTGCAGCAGAGAGAGGAGTGGAGGTATTTAGCCCTCTGCCCTATAGGTGCCATTGAAAAGGGACAGGACCCTTTGGAGGTACCTGTGAGGAGAGGGGAGCAGGACCTCTCCCCTCCTCCAGATTCCTACCTTTTCATGCCAGCCCCCTGCAAGCCTTCATCCTAAAATGGAACTGGATAGGGCATAGGATGCAGGGTACTGGATGACAGAGACTGGGAGGTGATTTGGGAGTCCCATGTAAAAATTGTACATTGAAATATTTATGTTTGTGTACAGATTCCGTGTGCGTGTATGATGAGCCAATAAACCAGACAGTGTGTGTGGCCTGGTTTTCCCCTTTCATAGCTCTGCCCTTCCCAAAGTGCCCCACATCTCTGCATCTCTGTCCCTGGTGTCTCGTTTTTCTCTCTCTGTGTGCTCTCAGAATTTTCTTCGCTCTCCGTTGGCCTTTGTTCCTTCTTCTCCCTTAGTCCCGTGTTGTCTTTTCCCCAGCCTTCTACTTGCTTTCATTTCTTTGCGCCTTTGCAGGCTAGCACTGTACTTGAGTGTTGTCGGGAGCAGTGGCAGTGAACCCTGAGAAGAGAAGATGCAGAACTCTTTGCTTCCTACTGTGTGCTGCCTTCTCACCTCAGTCCCACCACCTTCAGAAATCTTTTCCAGCTGGACTCTTTCTTTTCATCAGTATTCTATCAAGTAACCTCATGCACAACCCTGAACTGGCCAGAGGTCACCAAAGAGAGGACAGAGGCACTGCTCCTCCTTCCTAAGACTCTGAGGACTAGCCCCAGGGCAGATGGACAGAGAAATTTGAATCAATCCACAGGAAACAAATTTTGAGAATGCCATGGGATGAGTAGTTAGAGGTTTATTAGGGCAGTACCCCTCTCTACAGACATCTAAGTTACAATGTCAGTGGACTGGTGCCTGGGTGGCTGGCTGATGGCAAAACAGACATTTTAATTTCTACCAGCATCTTGCCAAGCCAAGCTGGAGGCAGAATCCAGAGCTACCTTCTTTCCTTCAGACTGTATCCCTTAGTTCTTCTAAAAAGAAAAACAGGAGGAGAACCCCCTCTGTACTGGTTCTTGAAGGATGAGAACTTGCTAAATTAGGACCCTGGTGCTCTCAGGAGCCTCTTGCGCCCACATTGCTAAAACCACTCTGCCTGGCAGCTCACTTTCCAAACACTGCCAGCGTGTATGGGCACCTGCCTGTGTCAGTAACTGGCTAACACAGCTCAGAGAAGAAAACATTTCAGCCCCTGTTGTCAGGCTGATAAGGGACTTAAGCATAGAAAAGGGCAGACCAGAGCTAGGATCCACACGTATGGGTTCCTGGGTTCTGAAAATACTATCAGTGGTCACCTCCAGATTCCCTAAAGAAAATAAGCTGTTTGGGCTGCCTAAACACTGCTTGATATTGTGTAGGGGGCTTTGAAGATGAGGCCAGGAAAAGAGGGCAGATTGGGGCCTTGGTTTGAGCTCTTTGTCCTCTGCTCAGGCTCCTGTCCGCCTCTCAAGGCAGCACTGAGCCAGAGCACCTCTGCTGCCGGCCCTGCACCTGTATCTGTGACTTGCTTGTAGCCAAAATGACAAGCGCTCGTGTGATCGTCACATCTGCCTGGCTTATCTCCTAAAAGGAATCGAACCCTCTAGGTTCCCTACGTAGGCTGAGTTTCAGGGGTCAGTTAAAGAGCCTTGGTCTAGCTCAGGCTAGGATGGGGCTGGTCTGCCCTACACTTTTCAGTCTAATTCTCAAGTTCTGCTCAAACTTAGCCAAAGACTAGAGAAGACTCGCCATGCAACCGTGTCTCCTAACTGGACAGCTACGATTCTGCTCATAATCAGTCACTGCTTCAAGTTGCTTTTTGGTTGTCAAAACCAGCTGGGAGGAATGAACTGCCAAGGAGATTCTTGGTCTCTTCAGTAAATGAGTGAATGAGACATTGGCTAGGTTGCCATTCCAGGACTCAGGAATAGCCAGAAATTTGCCCTCAGTTAAAAGGGGGGAGGGCCAGCCAGGTATTTGCCTTCCAGCTGTACTTCCCTCCTCCCTGTCCTTAATACCTCAGTTCATTTCCTGAGTTTCCCTGCCTCATTTGTAGCCTGCCTTTGTTTCTTCTCGATGACTCTGTTCTCCATCATAATTCCCCTCCCAAATAATATGTCCTGCATCTTCCCAAGAAGTCCATGATACCAACAAAACGGTTTCTGTAATACTTTTACCCAGTTTCTGTGCAGTTGTATCTGTACAGCCTGTACCACAGTCTAGCCCCATCAAAAGTATTGGGTACAGGATAGTGGCCTTACTACCTCTACCTAGAAGAAATGGCAGATAACTTTAGTCTGTCTGGGTTCCCTCACGGCATACTGTACTGCAAGAGTAGGAGCCCCACGTACCTGTAGTTTACTGTGTCCTCTGATCCTTCTAGTTCTGCTTTTCAGAATTCCAATCCCAAAACTTCTACCTCCTACCTACATAGCCTTTTTTGTGTCGAATCTCCAAGAGTGTCAGAAATGGACTAAGCTGCTCACATCCTTTACAAAGAAAATAATTTATTAATGAGCTCACAGGTGAGGATGGATGAGTGCCCCTCTCCCGCCCCTGGTCCCTGACAGATTGCTAACCTCTGCCTAGTTAGGCGGGGCCTGGGCAGACCTGCTTCTAGTCATGTCTCCTAACTGGACAGCTGTAATTCTGCTCACGATCAGTCACTGCTCCGGGTTGCTTTCTGGTTGTCCAGTCTGCCAACTCTTCCAAAGAGTAGGAAGTGGAAATGGCAAGTGGGTAAAGGGAAAAGAAGTGCCACATTTGGAGAATGAGGTACAGAGGTGTGAACAGTGGGCAGCACATCAAGTGGAAAAGGAGCAGAGATGGAGGTAGCTTAAAGGGGAGAAGATGTAGAGTACTGAAGAATTTCTAAGGAGTCTAGTGACACAATTTCATTTCTTCACATGTCCTTGTACTACAAAGAGGCAAGTTGATACTGACCCCAACGAAGGAAGGTGACACTGAAATCTGGCTAAGGATGAGGAAACATTCTCAACCCTTCCCAGGGGGTGCAGACAGATACAGATAGCTCCATATATACAAAGTTTACACAAAATAAATAAGGAGCTGAGATCAGCTTGGCTAGGGTCCCCGTGGATGTCTCCCGCTCCTGTCAGAAGCTTCCAGGGCATCAGTCGCAGGACCTTCAGGCCCTAGGCATTTATTTTAGAACCCCACCCCCTCCCACGAGTCCACCTCAGTCCCCAAAGCGCCTCAGCAATTAGGGCCCAAGCCCCTTTAACCCTTAAGCCCCTAGTCCTGAGGGCCTTGGAGTGGGCTCAGGGCCAGGTGGCCACATCTCAGTTCCCTGGGGTGCACACCTGGAGCTAGGTTAAGTGCCAGCTGGGCCCCCCTCTGGTCCCCAAGACCCTAACCCAGCTTCCAAGCAGGCTCAGGAAGAGATCCTTTGCCTCCTAAGTCCTCGGCAGCCCTTCAGGGTCGGGCCCCTTGCTCCATTTGTTGATGCTGGCTCCGCACAGCAAACCTGTTGACGTGCACAGGGATGGGCACAACAATCTTGGGGTTTCTCACGGGCTCCCCAGAGCGGCTGCTCACATTGCCAGCTTTAATGCGCTTCCACTTGGCTCGTCGGTTCTGAAACCAGATCTTGACCTGCACCTCACTGAGCTTGAGGGCATGGGCGATCTGGGAACGCTCTGTTAAGCTCAGGTATTTCTTGCAGTGAAACTCCTTCTCCAATTCCAAAAGCTGCTCGCTGGTAAATGCTGTGCGACGCCGTCGACTCTTTCCCCCCGGAGCTGTGACCCCTGCTGCCACTGGTGCTCCCTCATCGGCTCCAGTCCCCAGGCTTCCCTTTAGCTTCGGTTTAGGTCCCAGAAGAGCCCCTGGTCCCCCTGCAGAACTGTCCAGGAAACCGTCGTCCTCGCTTTCACCGCCTGAGCCCTCTTCCTCCTGCTCGCTGCCTGCTGGATCTCCTGCTGGTGCCTCCAGCTTCTCCTCATCTGAGCTGTACACCTTCCCCTCTGCTGTGGGGAGTGAAAAACCAACAGATGGGGAGGGAGAAGGCAAGGGGGAGACAGAAAGGTGGGAGGAAGCACATGGAACCATGGGCAGGGCAGTGACGACAGGAAGAGATAGGGCATATTGAGGGGAACAGATGTGGCCGACAGGAGACCAGAAGGATGGTAGGGAATGGGGAAGGGGGTCAGGGGAGACAAAGAAATGGGAAGAAAGGTATTAACCAGAACAGATTTTACTACGGCAAAGTGGGGGGTGGCAATAACTATACCAAAGGAAACCATTCCCAGTCCGTGACCCCTGAATTTCCCCACCCTCCCCATGTCATCTCATTCTCCCTACACCTCCCCCCCTCCCCCTGCCTCCCCAGCTTCCTCTAAACCCAGAGCCCAAAGACTTAGCTTTTCACTCCTACTCCATCCCTCCAAACCCAGACCATAAAGCTTCCAGTCCCAGAATGAAAGAACGAAGCGGTGTGGGACTAGGCTTCAGGACCCCTATGGAGTTACTGTAGGGAAGGTGGCACAATGGAGGACTGACTTTTGCAGGATAAATGGAGATCAGGGCTATAGACCGTTGTTATTCTCCTAGGAATCCTCCTCCTCTGGACCCACTGGGAAAAGCTGTCTGTTGTGACCTCAATTCTGTCTTTCCCTCCCCAAGACAGTAATCCCCCTCCTCTCCCTCCTCACCAGATCTACAATCATGGAATCCCATTTCCAGATGGAAACATCAAGGTCATTTGATGCCCCCCTTCCTCACTCCCCACCCCCCATCTAGGTCCAAGACATGTTAGTAAAGCACCTGGGAGTCTGGGAAGTTTCCTCACCACCCCCCTTCCCAATTCTTAACCAGACCATCCAACCCAGAATGGGGCTCCCAGCCACACACCACCTTGTCTAGTGGCCAGATTTTGGTCCCAAAAAGCCCCACTGATCACTTTTCAATCCTTTTCCTTACCCTTATTTTTAAAACACTGTCATCTCTTTTCCCACCTACCCTCTTTTCCTGCCAAGGTCACTGGGGCAGCCCAAATAGCTGCTTTCTGCTCAAGTCCAGAATCCTAGGATCCTGAGCCTGATGTCAGCCCCAGCAGGAGGGAATATGGGAAAAGAAAGAAAGAAGTGGAAAGAGCAAGAGAAAATATTGAAAGGAAAATGGTGAAAAAGAAGTTTTGACTACTTTAGTAATTATTATTTGGAATCACAGGCAAATAACATTTTGAATCTACCCATAATTCTAAAATGTAATTCATTAGTGGATCTTATCCACTGAAATTTTTGCCAAAAGTTCAGATAATGCATTACAAACATTTTCAGTATTTGAGCTTTACTAACTCCCTTGTTTTCTGCCTAAAGAACCAGTAAATAGTGCAATGACAAAAAGTCAAAAGACAACCAACCAACAGGAAAGAGAACAAGAGATGATGGGTAATCCATAAACTGAATAATCAGCTCCTTTCTGAGAGCGTTCACTGTGGGGGGGGGCTGGGGAGCGGGGACTTCTAAAATGCCTGTCAGAGTATAGCTACATGTCTCTCATGTATCACATGTGCACTCACAAGCACACTCTCAGGTTGAGACTACAACTCAAAGTAAATTCATGGAAAGGTAAAATGTATGTGTAAAGAACATTGTCAGGTTGTCAGAGCTCCCGATGCCCTTCTCCCCTGACACCTCCCCAATGCCTCATGCCATCAGGAACTTCTGTCTGGTCTCCCGTACCAGCCCAATAACTTCCTGTGCCCTGCCTTCCCAGAGGTGCCCCTTTCCTCTGGGTGATGCAATCCACGCCCACTCCTTTTCATCAAGAGCCATCTTTACATTTCCCTGAGAGGCTAGATTTCTTAGCCCGTGTCCTCCATCCTCCCTCTCAGTTAGCCTCCTTATACCTCAAGGCTCTTTTTACCACCATCCCCCCTTTTCTTCCTTGGAGCACTTTATTCTTTATCTAACCCTCCCCCGCCCAGTTTTCTCACTACTCCTATTCATCTTATCCACTGAAAGTCTTCACCATCCCTCATTCTCTTTTTTTTCTTCTTTCTAAGGAGGTACTAGGGATTGAACCCAGGACCTCATACATGGGAAGCAGGCGCTCAACCACTGAGCTACAATCACTCCCCCTCATTCTCTCTTTAACACCTTGCCCAAGCTTCACTAGCGCCCACATTCATATACTGTCCACAGATAAAGAAACCGTCGGTAGGTAACGCACACCTCATCAAAATCACTCCTAGTCACCTCATGCTTTCTCCCTTCTCTCATCCCTAGCCCAACCATCTCACCTTCTGCAAGATTTGCAACCTTGCTTTCCTCCTTCATTTCTTTAAGGACACACACACTATTTCCACTGCCATAGAACTCACTTATGTCCCAAACCAAGCTCTTCCTACCACCCCACCCTGTCTTCCCATCTCGGTTAATAATGGCAACTCCATCCTCTCTGTTGGCCAAACCAAAAATCCTGATGGAATCCTTTAGTCCCTTCTCTCTCACAGCCCATGTTCAATCCCTCAGCAAATTCTATTAGTGCTACTTTTAAAATCTATCCAGAATTTGACCTCTTCTCACCACCTCCTCTGCTTCCACACTGGTCCAGGCTTCCATTTTCCCTCACCTGCTTTATGACATTCTCTCCTAACTGGTTTCTGTCCTTCTGCCCCTCTTCAGTGTACCCTTCCCTCTGTATGGAATCCTCTTCACCTAGGTTTTTGCAATGGCTCATTCCCTACCTCCTTCAGGTCTTTATCACTGAGACCTTTCCTTACCCTTTTAAAAGTAAAACCTCCAGGATTCCCTATTTCCTTTCTTTGCTTTATTTTTTGCTATAGTCTTTATTTTACTGGCTGTCTTCCTATTAGAATATAAGTTCCATTAGGGTAGGGATAGATAATATGTTTTATTCACTGCTGTAGCTTTAGCATCTAGAAAAGTACTTGTCCAGAGTAGGCACTCAATAAGTATCTGTTGACTAAATAAAAGAAACCATTCCCAAGCTCTCTCCCTCTCTTTTTCCACCTCTATACTCTCCTTTCCCAAGCCTCTCTTTCCTAAGATAGTTCCAACAACCCCACCCACCCCAGCTCTGGTACCCATAATACAGTCTCTCCGTGAATATTATCCAACCCATTTTTCAGGATGTCCTGATTGTACATTAGGTGGAGAGGAATCAATATGCACTGGAAATCTATAGGATCTCATCCTAAAAGAAATGAAGAGCCATTATTACTAAATCCTCTAATTTTAATTTTTAAAACATAGTGTGCAGTAAAAAAAAAAATTTTTTTTTAATTTAAAAAAAGCTTGCAAACTCATCCCAATGTCAGTCACCATGTTTAAACAGCTACTAAAAAAGGCAGAAACTGGATTTCAGGGTTTGAAGGCTAAAATCGCTTAGTGCAGTTCTAAGCACCAGGGGGTGGGTGTCCAATAAATCTAAATTGATGATGATTGAGGCGAGGCTCCCAGGTTCCTTGATCTGGCAGGGCTCTCCTGAGATCATATCATCCATCCCCCTGCCTTCAGACAGATTTCCTAAAATTAAGCCTACATAAGTGGGCCACCTTCAGTGCTGTGTGCTTGTAAAGCCACACAAGGAGCCTCCTTCTGTTCTGTGATCCGGGTGGGAGGCTGAGTGGCAGAGGAGAGAGTTTCTCATCCACTGAAAGTCTTTAGAGTCATGACATTGAGGACTCTGATAAACTCTTGGAAAGAGATGGGGGCGGGGGGTGCAGCACAGGAACACAACAGAGGGGAAAGGAGCCCAGTGACAGGCCTCAGGGGGGCAGAGAGCATGCTGGGATGGTGACAGGGACTGAGGAGGTGGAGAGAAGGGAAGGCCAGAAACAGGCAGACACTGGCCAAGAGAGAAGTGGGGTCAACTTGTGGCAGAATCCAATGATTCAGGAACTCAGAGAAACTGAAAGGGCTGAAAAGTTTAGAGAAGGGAGAGATCATACAAAAAAAAAAAGGAGGGGGGATTCGGCATGATTTTTCTGTAAACCTACAACTCCTCTAAAAGGAAAAAAAAAATCATAAAGGATAACTGTGGAAAAATCAGGGAAGGCAAGCATAAACTTTTTTTCCTCTCCTGCTCTTATTTATTTATTTTTAGTAGCAAGAGAATTTAATATAAAGCAAAAGTACACACTCAAGTCAGGAGTGCAGGCATGCTCGAATGAGTTGTAGGGGTCGCCTCTCTTACTTTAAACACCTCTACATTTTGCCCCCAAATTTAGTGAATTTGGAGAAAGCAAGACATTTTGGCCCTGCATTTGCTTTTCATGCCACCAACAAAAGGGGCACTTCAGAACACAATACCCAAACTGATGGAAAAATAAACAGAAGAATGGGATTAGCAATACAGTAGTCCAATCCTAACAAAGCAATCCTGAAAGAGTTGAGGTGAATTCCTTAGTACTTTTCTCCTGAATTAGCTAAGAAATAAATGCATACTATTTTCTTTTATCCCATTTATGGTAAGAATAATCAAACAATATAAACAAAAATTGCACATAGAAAAATTTGTTATTTTCTAAAAACTGACAGAAGTGAATCTTTTTGACGAAATTTCTATCTGCAAAGTTTGATTTAGAATAATTGGACTTGATAGGTAGAGTGTCCATAAAAGTAAATTTTCAATTGCAGAAGCTATACCTGGTTGATATGAATAACAACAAAAAAGAACCAACTCGATCAACAAAACAAGAATGTATTGAAAATTTTACATGAAAAATGATGATTCTGATGAGAATAATGTCAACAGAACAAAAAATAAAAATTGTAAATTGTAAATAATTTGTCTGTGCTAGGTAGGTAGTCCAAACAGAAAGGTTCTGTCCTTTGTGTATGAAAATGACATTACTGGTACTAAGAGTATATTGAGTTTCTAGCTTGTTCTCTATAGGCAAGTCTGGAGCTGATGAAAAAAGTTTGGTCTCCGGCCAGGGGGGTTATAGGAAACAGCCAGAGTTCATGTGAATTCTCCTAGTGGGTCCTAAGAACCTGAAATCACAAGATTTTAAACATGATTACTTGTAGAGTTCATGCTGGTGGGCTCAACCCCACCCCAGAGGGCAGCACGAGGCTCCCCCCAATCGGCCATGTGGGTGGGAGCCAGGGAAAGCGACATCGCTCCAGAGACACAGAGTTGCCCTGTCTTGGTAATGGGTCAGGTCAGGCTGGAGAAGAAATCAAGGACCAAAGAACCCATGGTCAGTATTCTCCAACAGAAAGGCTAGAGAGCCCCGCCCAGCACCATCTAGAGGCAGTGTCCCACAGTGACAGTCAAAAAGATGACGGAAACCACCGAGGGGGTAGAAAGAATCACTTCGGACCCCCAGCTACTAGGACTCACATCGCCCCTACGTCGCCCCCCAGCATCCTCATCATAGCTCCTGCCCTACTAGAGCATATCTGAAAACCATTAACTAGACAAAATAACTAGTCTTTATTATTCACGGAAGAGAAGCCCTTCCCCCCATTGCTCTCAGTTCTGACTTCCCTTCCTTCCACTTTAAAAACAACGGCCTTAAAACTTCTCCCAGACACTCTCAGGAAAGGTCCTCCCCTCCCCTCCCCTTCCCAGGAGAACGAATCTCCTCAGGATCCTCCCAGTTCA
Organism: Cabassous unicinctus; assembly: GCA_029593785.1. Taxonomy (NCBI): domain Eukaryota; kingdom Metazoa; phylum Chordata; class Mammalia; order Cingulata; family Chlamyphoridae; genus Cabassous; species Cabassous unicinctus. The sequence goes on from JAQZBX010095723.1 coordinate 10,586, forward strand.
TTACTCTTTTTTTCCTTAATAAATAGTTTGGGTGGGGTCAGAGGGGGAAGGTGAGAGGGAACAGATCACCCCTCAGACAGAGGGCTGGTTTGCCAGTGCTCCCATTTCTAAACCCGCATTTCACCATCATGTCCAATACCGAATTACTCCTGTTCTTTCCTGCACTTCCACCAGATCATTCATAGCGCCCAGTTCCCTTTCAGTTTGCTTTTCACTCGTCCCCATTAATTCCATGCTTCCATTATGCTACACTACTCATTCCTGTAATTTTAGGTGCAATAAGGGAGATTCATTTTCATTTTCTCTCTTACCACTCTTCCCATTATTTTTCAACATTCTTTACTCCAAAGCAACATAGAATGTTCTTGACAACACTGCTGGTCTAGAGCCCCCTGACACTTTCATGACAAGTTCAGAGCAATTTCTCCCATCGCTCCAAGTTCTGAGGTCCTTTCATCCCTTAGTAACATTGCTAGCATGACCTTTAGCTTAGAAAACGTGTTCACATTTATTAGCTTATCTTCAAGCAACTCACTGAAGTAGGGTCAATCTATTATTAGTAGCAATAGTAGTATTAGTAACCTTTCTTTCAAGTGGAAAAACCCGAGCTTCAGAACCGTTAAATGATTTTCTTAAGTCATACAGCTCGGGACAGAGCCATGTCTAGAAGCTCGGTCTCCTAAATCTCCAGTTAACGCTTTTTCCATCCTTTCTAGTAAAGTATCTTCTCCTCCCCTTCCATTTGAAGCAAAAGTCCTCTTCTCAGATGTCTCATTCTCATTAGTGACTAACCTCCCCATCAAATCCAAGTTTAGAGCTCTTTCCTTTCACAGCTCTCACTTATTCATTGATACTTTCTCTTAACATTCTCAGAGAAGAGTCTTATTATTCCCATCGAAGAGGAATCATTCTCCAAAACCAAATATCCACCAGGTTTTTCTTCAATGTTTCCTATTATTATTTATATGATGTAATCCATGTTATTTCTCTTTTTTCCAGAAAAATATTTTCTCATTCTTTAAGTAATATTGCCAAACCATGGAGGAGAAAGTTTCACTTTAACAATGATCTTCTCTAGCTTTTGATTTTCAACTTTCTCCCTCATCCCTCAGCAGAGCTTTTTTTTAGGTACTGGGGATTGAACCGTACATGGAAGCAGGTGCTCAACCACCAAGCCACATCCACTCCCCAATGAGAACTGATTTCCTCATTTGCTTGTTTGTTTTTAGGAGGTTTCGAGGATCAAACCCGGGACCTTGCACATGGGAAGCAGGTGCTCAACCACTTGAGCTATATCTG
>JAQZBX010095724.1:0-11900 GCA_029593785.1 Cabassous unicinctus
ACGGGTGCTCTATCCATTGCGCCACACCCGCTTCCTGCCGTGAGGTTGCTGCATCAGCCCACCGCACCGCTCAGGCTGGCGTGCCCTCACAAGGAGGCCTTGGGACGCGAACCCGGGCCTCCCATATGGTAAACGGGGGCTCTATCCACTGAGCCACACCCGCTTCCCCCAGCTTGATTCTTTAGTTACAGTGTAGACATGTTCTGGGAAAGGGGTGTCAGAATATGGTGTGCTAATAAAAGATCTTACAACTGGTATACCAATAGCAGGGAGACCAGAGTGGGACTCGAACCCACAACCAGAATGTGAGCACTGTATTGACTGACTCTCAATGTGCCTGGGACCTGTACCCAATAATAACCTGGTTGGACTAAGGTGGGCCTCGACCCACAATCCTAACCTAGTAACAAGAGTGGGACTCAAACCCACAACCATAGACCAGACAGGTTTCGCGTGAGAGTAGGCACCTTAACAAAGTTACTCACCCATCAGACGTCTTACTCGGAACTGTTTCTTCTCTCGAAATTAAAGGGCCAACAACACCTGTGGGAACAGGAGAGAGTCCCAGTTGTAGAGCCTCTAGACTAACTGGTCTAGGCAGATGCTCAGGGTTGATGACTGGAAAACTCCGTCCCACAGGGGCCGTGGAGCCTCGGGCAGGGGTCTTTATGATTGTCCCTTCGTGGCTGCCAAATTGATAGAGCCCAAGAGTCCATTTGTTCCATGCACAAAGAAGCCAATACTGAGTCACCAGGATTTCCAGAAACGAGTTTATTGCGTGGACAGCCAGCGAGGAGACTGGAGGCAAGTCTTAAGTCTCACCGAACAAAGTGGGTTTTATACTGTCTGGGGAAGGTGGGTTTAAGGGAGTGGCTAAGAATGTATTGAGATGATCTGGGCCAATCCAGTTTGGGAAAGGTGTTTGAGTGGCATGGTTAAGGATGATGTGGGCCAATCCAGTTTGGGAAAGGCAGGGTTAAATGGAGCATGCTCTATTGCAATTATGCTTGGTCCTAAAATGGAGGCTTAGCATGCTTTGTGACTAGAACAGGTTAAAGCCAGCTTCAGAAAGAGCAACTTTTCTCAAGAGGCAGCAAACCTCCTATAAATAAACATGAAGAGGTAGGCATTTGAATAAAAGTTACTAGAAACTTCTACAAACCAGTAAGGGAGAGACAACCCTGAAAAGCAGGTTAGTGAATGGCAGTTTCAAGAGGGTTAGTAAGTGGCAGTTTCAATAAGTCCTTTTCAACTTGTATTAGCCATAGATAAGAAAAGTGATGTTTGCTTTAGTATTCACCATAATCATTTATTACTTGTAAGCATTATATATCCTAAGCGCCCACTCGGCAGTGTGTGTAAAGTAGTATCCAGGGATAAATTAGCCAACAATGAGGAAATAAAGAGGAAAAAAGGCTTCTGAGCCACTGAAATACATGTTATAAATTTGGCACATCAAAGCACATGTGCTCCACTTATATCCAGGCCTTCAGAATTTCACTGAGTCTGTTTACTTTATTCTACATACTGATTTGGTCATCTGGATCCCCAGACCACAAGTGAATCAATTAGAAGTGAAGAGAGTTGCTAGAAGCAGGCATATAAACCACAACCAAAAGGGTTCTCTAATTGCCAGACAAAAAAAGAGAAAACAGAAAAAACAGATGCAAGAACCCAACAAGAAGAGTATATGGCCTGGAGCCATTTGGTATTGGGTCAAATTTCTTTCATCTCATATCAGCTCTGATTGCTGATTATGGTTGTTATTATGCCACCATAATAATTGGTGATCATAACTGTGTTCCTAATACATCAAGAAAAGATAATTATGCTGTTATCTCTGTTTTTAAACAGATAGGAATATATACTTCATCTTTTAATTTTAATGATATATTTTAAGCAAAGATATCCAAAATATTTATCATTTCAACATGTAATCAAGATAAAAATTATTAATGCTATATTTAACATTTTTTGTACTGTGTTTGGAATCCAGAATACTTTACACTTACAGCACATCTCAATTGAGACTAGCCATGTTTTTTTTTTTTTTTTCAAAGATTTATTTATTTATCCATTTATCCCCCCCTTGCTTCTTGTGTTTTGCTGTGTCCATTTGCTGTGTGTCTTCTCTGTGTATGCTTATCTCCCCCTTGCTGTGAGGTCTTGCTGCATCAGCCCAACGCGCCGCGCGGGCCGGCCTGCCCTCACAAGGAGGCCCCGGGAAGCGAACCCGGGGCCTACCATATGGTAAACGGGAGCTCTATCGATTGAGCCACACCTGCTTCCACTAGCCATGTTTTAAGTACTCAATAGCCACAGTGTCTACTGTGTTGGCCAGAAGAGATCTAGACAGTTGAATCTCAACTTGTCCAGGTCTGATCCTCAATTTAGTTTTCAGACCTTCACAAATGAAATCGTCAGCTTTTCTGCCCTCTGTTCTTTTTTTTCTTAAACTTTTATTTTGAAATTTAAAAATACAAACCCCATACAGACATCTCTAACATACCCTCCCCCCAGATACCCAGATCCACCTACTTTAATATTTTGCCACCTTTGTGTAGCATTTTATCTATCTATCTATCTATCTATCTATCTATCTATCTATCTATCTGTCTATCTATCTATCTATATGCCTAACTATCTAGTTTTCTGAACATTTGAGAGCAGGCTGCACACAGCATACACCTTGAAACTTTTACTTCCATGTACATTTCCTACAAAGACATTCACTTATGTAATCACCTTAAGTATGGTTATCAACTTCAAGAAATTTAATGTTGATATAAAGCTTACATTCTATATTCCAAATTTTTTTTATGTCCCATTAATTTCCCTTTGAGCCTTTTCTCCATTCTTGTATCTCATCCAGTATCATGTATTGCATTTAACTGTCAATTATCTCTTTAATTTCTCTTTTTTTTTTAAATTGCGGAAGCATATATATGACATAAATCTTCCCATTACAACTCCTCCCAACATACCATTCAGTGGGATTAATCACATTCACAATGTTGTAGTACCCTCACCACCATCCATACTATAACTTTTTCTTCACCCCAAACAAAAACCTTACACTTATTTTGCATTAACCCCCACCCCATTGCCTCTGCCCCCCACCCCTGGTAACCTGTACTCTACTTTCTGTTTCAATGAGTCTGTGTATTATCTGATATTTCCTTTGTGGTTGCCATGAGGTTTAAATTTAACATCCTAAATCTATAACAATCTCTTTTGCTTTGTTGACAATTTAACAATTTCAATGGTAGCATACATAAACTACATTCTTATTCCCCTCCATCCTCCCACCTTTATGTAGTTCTTGTCACAAATTACAGATTTATACATTATGAGTCCAAAACCATTGATTTATCATTACTTTTTGTTTTTGTTTTTTGTAGGAGGTACCAGGGATTGAACCTGAGACCTCATATATGTGGAGCAGGCACTCAACAATTGAGCTACACCCACTCCACTATCATTACATTTTATACCTTTGCCTTTTAGATCCTAGGATGTAAAAAGTGGAGTTAAAAATAAAAAAAATACAGTAGTACTGGTATTTATACTTATCTGTGTCAAAATCTTTACTGGACAAGTTTATTTCTTCAGGTAGCATCAGGCTCTACTGTCCTTTCTTTTCAACCTGCAGAACTCTCTTCATTTCTTGTAGGGCCAGTCTAGTGGTGAGGAACTCCCTCAGCTTTTGTTATCTGGGAAGATCTTAATTCCTTCTTCTTTTTTGAAAGAAAGTTTTGCCAGATACAGAATTCTTGGTTGGCAATTTTTTGCTTTCAGCACTTTAAATATTTCTTCCCACTGCCTTCTTGCTTCCATGGTTTCTAATGACAAATTGGCAATTAATCTTATTGAGGCTCCCTTTTATGTGACACATTGCTTCTCTCTTGTGGCTTTCAGAATTCTCTCCTTATCTTTGGCATTTGAGAGTTTATTACATGGTACAGTGTGGGTCTATTTGGGTTCATGCTGTTTGGAGTTCATTAAGCATCTTGGACATATATATCAATGCCTTTTGTAAAATTTGGGAAGTTTGCAGCCATTATTTCTTTGAATATTCTCCCTGCTTTTTTCTTTCTGCTCCTTTTGGGACTCCCACAATGCTTATATTGGTGTGCTTGATGGTGTCTCACAGGTTCCTCAGGCTCTTTTCTTCACTTTTCTTCATTCTTTCTTCTTCTCCTCAGATTGGATGATTTTACTTATTTTCAAGTTCATTGATTCTTTCTTCTGCTAGTTCCAATCTTTTGTTGAACCCATCTAGGGAATTTTTTATTTATGTTACTGTGGTCTTCAGCTCTGTTTGGTTCCTTTTCATAACTTCCCTCTCTCTACTGATATTCTCTTTGTGTTCATCTATTGTTTTCCTGATTTCATTTAGTCCTTTGTTCATGATTTCCTTTAGCTCTTTCAGCATATTTAGGACCATTTTTAAAAAGTCTTTTTTGGGGCTGTCCCAGGTCTGATCCCCTCCTCACTGATGGTTTCTAATGCTTTAATATTCTGCTTTGCCTGGGCCATCACTTCTTGTTTCTTTGTATGTTTTGTAATCTTTTGTTGAAACCTGGAAAATTTGATATTTTAGTGTGTTATTGCTGGAATTTAGACTGAGGCATCTGTTCCTTTAGCTTGAATCCAACTAGTGTTAAGGCAGAGCTTTCCTTGAATGCTAGGAGCTAACAAAAAAAAAAAAGGAAAATAAAGAAAATGCCTTTCCCAGTTTTTGCAGATTGGGAAATGCTCTTCTTCAGGGCTTATCCATACAGTAAGTTTGGAGAATAGGTCCAGACCAAAGCCTACAGGCTGTCATAATCTTTTTGTGCATGCCTCTTGTCTTGGACATGCATGTGTGGCCCTAGACACAGAAGGAACATGGATAGGAATGTCCCTTCTTGCCTAGGAAACAGTTTCTTCATGGTCTGGGCACTGCACTGTATATCCTACAGCCAGTAAACCCTTGTCCCAGGCAGCATGACTTGACTGCTCTCCCACATAATTCTGTAGGAAATCTCTGTATGCTGCCTTCTATATGCATGGCAAGTTCTGGGACTGTAAGTCCTTCAGGCCACCACCAGACTAGGCCAGACATACGTGCTCCCAGTATGTGTATGAGGTTTATTCTGCTCCTCCAGAACTGGGACCAGGGATCCACACTGGGAGTGCTGGTCAGCTCCGCCATTAGCTGGTGAGGGGATAGGGAAAGGGCTAGCTAGGGTATCGTGAATTCCTATGGTTTTAAGTGACCTTTTTCTTGATTTGGTGCATTCCCTGTTACTGCAATTCTTTAATTATTTTCTGGAGCTTTTATTTTTATTTTTATTTTATTTTATTTTATTTTATTTTATTTTATTTATTTTATTTATTTTATTTTATTTTATTTTATTTTAAAGAGCTTTTAGAAAGATGTTTCTGCCAGTTCTTGCTGGCTGTTCAAAATTCAGTGGCGGAGGGGGGAGGGTCAGAGCCTTGAAGCATCTCACTCCACCATCTTGATGGAGGTAGTGTGCTATGAATACAAACTTTTAAAAAGATTTCTAACCCAAACAAGTCAAAGTAAAAGTTAAAAACTTTTGCAGTTTAAATTAAAAGAATACTATTGAATTTTCTGGAAAACCACTTTTGTAGAAGAGTTCATTATCCTATGGTGCCACAAAAATGAAGCATCACCTTATTAATCTACACAAATTTTCAGTCTCTTCCATTTCCAGCAGTGTGGTTCATAGCAGTAACAGTGAACATGTACACTGTGGTTACTATGTACCAGTAACTAATCAAAGTTATAAAAATATATTCTTTCATATATATGTTCAACTAATCCTCCTCACAACCCCATGAGGTACATATTATTTTCCCAATTCTGTAGGTAAGGAAACTGAAGCACATAGAGGTTATATAGCTTGTCCAAGATTGCATGCCAATAAGTAAAAGAACCAATATTTGAAGCCAAGCAGTCTGGGTCTAGAAGTCATGTATTTAGCCACTGAGCTATACTCTGTAGGACTCACTACGAGATCCTGTATGAAACATAATTTTATTGAATTTTCAGGCTCATAGAAAGTTATAAAATTCTCCAAGAATAATGCATTATTCTTACATTACTGCACAGAATGAAAATTTATCATGTAAGAGTGTTTTAAAGAATCAAAAATTTAAAAAAACTCAAGAATCTTTTTTTTAATACAAGCAAACAATTGGAGACTAACAAAAGTGACTAGTTTTGAAAAAAGAAAAAAACTTTTGAAAATGAAAAATATAATTGCTAAAATTATATACATGGATTTAATCAGTATTTAGACCAGCTGAAAAAAAGAACTAGTGGATTAGAAGACAAATCTAAAGATATATTCAGGGAAGTGGATATGGCTCAAGCAGTTGGGTGCCTGCCTACCACATGGGAGGTCCCAGGTTTGGTTCCTGGTGCCTCCTAAGAATACAAGCAAGACAGGAAGCTGACCCAATGGGCTGGTGTGACAAGCTGATGAAACGAGATGAAGCAATGAGATGACGCAATGAATAGACACAACAAGGAAACACAATGAGAGAGACAACAAGCGGGAGCAGAGGTGGCTCAAGCCATTGGGTGTCTCCCTCCCACATGAAAGCTCCCAGGTTCGGGTTCCTGTTGCCTCCTAGAAAAAACAAAAACAAACAAGCAGCAAAACAAAGGAAAAAACCAACTCAGGGGAGCAGATGTGTCTCAGTGGTTGAGTGCCGGCTTTCCACATATGAGGTCCAGGTTCAATCCCTGGACCCCGGTAGCTAAAAAAAAAAAAAAGACAATATGGTACTGGTATAAGGCTAGACATATAGATCAATGGAATAGACTTGAGAATCCAGAAGTGAACTGGTACATCTATGGTCAATGAGTTTTTACCACAGTGACAAGACCAAGAATGCCAATGGGGAAAGAATAGCCTTTTCAATGCTGCTGGGACAACTGGATATCCACATGCCAAAGAGTGAATGTGGATCAAAGACCTAAATGTAAGAGCTAAAACTATAAAATTCTTGGAAGAAAACATAGGTGTAAATTTTCATGACTTTGGATTGGGCAACGATTTCTTAGATATGACACTAAAGTATAAGCAACCAAAGGAAAAAAATAAAAATCAGATTTCATCAAAATTTAAAAATTTGTGCTTCAAAGAACAGCATCAAGAGAGTGAAAAGACAAGCCACAGAATGGGGGAAAATATTTGCAAATCATATACTGAAAAGAGTATAGTATACAATATATATAAAGAACACTTAAAACTCCACAATAAAAAGACAAATAATCCAAATGGGCAAAGGACTTGAAAAGATATTTCTCCAAAAAAGATATACAAATAACCAACAAACACATGAAAAGGTGTGCAATATCATTAGTCATAGGGAAATGCAAATCAAAACCACAATGAAAAGAAAAACCCACGAGATACCACTTCACGCCCACTAGGATGGCTTTAATAAAAAAGGCAGTACATAGCAAGTGTTGACAAGAATGCGGAGGAATTGGAACCTTCATACATGGCTGGTGGAAATGCAAAATGGTGCAGCTGCTATGCAAAAGAGTTTGGCAGTTCCTCAGAAGTTAAAGAGTCACCATGTGACTCAACAATTCCACTCCTAGGTTTATACTCTAAGAGAATTGAAAACATATGTTCATACAAAAACTCTTATATAAATATTCATAGCATTCATAATAGCCCCAAAATGGACAAAACCCAAATGTCTGTGAACTGATAAATGGATAAAATATGCTATATCTGTACAGTGGAATATTATTCAGCAGAAAAAGGAATGAAGTACAGATGTATGCTACAATGTGGATGAACCATGAAAATATTACACTAAGTGAAAGAAGCCAGACACAAAAGGCCACATATTGTATGATTCTATTTGTATGAAATGTCCAGAACAGACAAATCCACTGAGGCAGTAGTTGTCAGGGGCTGGGGGTGAGAGGTGGGGGAATTTTTAAAGGGTATGGGATTTCTTTTGGGGGTAATGAAATATTCTAAAATTATATATAATGGTGAAGGTTACACAATTTTGTGAATAAGCTAAAAAACACTGAATTGTACATTTTCTACATGGCAAATTTTATGGTATGTGAATTATATCTTAATTTAAAAATCTTGATAGTTCTACCAACAACAGAACTTACTAAAGGAATTTCTACAAGATATTCTTTAGGATGAAGGAAAATTACCCTAAATGTAAGGTCTGAGATGATAAACATGTAAATAAATATAAACTAACATTTAAGATAATAAAATGTTTCTTTTGAGGGGCAAAACAATACTGTTGGGGGTGAAGTACTCTTTACTTTGATTTTGTTAAAATCAGTATGTGTAATATTTCAAGAGAAAGCACTAAATGAATAGAAAAAAAGTGTAAAACTTTCAAACGAATAGAAGGGGAAAATACTGGAATAAGAAAAAAATTACTCAATTCAAAAGCTGGCAAGAAAGGAGAAAAAGTGATAAAAATAGAAAGCACCAAGTTAGATGGTAAAAAAAAAGTCCATCTGTATTGGACTACATGTATTTATTAAACTTTCTAGTTAACAGATAGTCAGATTGATAAAATAAACTAAAATCCAGCTATAGTGCTGTTTACAAGAAGTACATCTTTAAAAAGACACAAAATGAAAAAGCTTAAAGGAATAAAAAGATATTCTCAGAAAATACTAACCAAGAGAAAACTGGGAACTACATTAGACAAAATAGGCTTTATGACAAAAAGCATTATTAAAAACAAAGAACAGTACACAATAAAGATTTAACTCACAAGAAGACATGAAAATTCTATACATAATATGCACCCATCAAAATAGACTCAAAATATATTGAGTCCAAATTGAAGAATCACAAGAAGAAATGGACAAATTCACCATCTAGTGGGAGATTTAAACTTTTATTAATAAAACACCATTAACAAGTTTGATTTAATGGTCATATATAGATCCCCACACTCAATGATTAGAGATACACTTTTCTTTTTTTCAATCACACATGTTAACTACAAAAAGTGACCAAGTACTAGACCATGAAGCCAGTCTCAATGGATTTTAAAGAACAGGTTGATCATACAGATCTCATTAGTTAAGTTTAAAATAACCTCATGGTTGGTAGTGAAAAACCCTAAACTCTCAGTAAACTCACAGTGATCTGCTCACTGTCCCCGTGAAATATTCACCTTTTAGGGTGACTCTCTTACTCACAGTGAGAAGTGCCCTCACCTCCAGGGCAACCATGACAGTATAATAGGACTGCCCTCTATGTCCCACCCTCCACCATGGCCACAGTTGATTGGACTAGAGGCGACCAGCTGGACCAATCAAAGTCTCTCTCCAAGGAATGTGGCTAACAGGACTGCCCTCTTTGCCCTTCTCTCCACAGTTGACACCTCAAACCCAAACTGAGCCAATCAGATTCTCTCCAAGGTTTCTGGGCTTAGGAGAGGGCTTTTCATTGGCTTGAGATGTATATGGCCATCTTCTGCCAGGATCAAGAGGGACAGAGAAAGCTGAACTGCAGAAAAGAAAGACCATTGGGAGAGGCTGAGAGAAAAAGATGGAGAAAGCAGAGAGAGAAATTGAGGCAGAGAGACAGAATATGAGAAATAAAGCCTGTAGAGCGAGCCTGGGAGATTGAGAGAGCAAAAGCCACTGAGTGTGAGAGCGAATAAGAGAATCAAAGGAAACCATAGGGAATGATGGCCTAGATGCTAATTGCTTTGCAGTTCCTGGTTCCAATTCTTTCTGAGGTCTGGTGGCACCCCTGTTACTTGCAAACAGTCCCACCTCTACTCCTTGTCTGTAGCCTTTCTCTTTGCTCAAAACTCCACCCGTCCCTGTGCTACTTACAACTTTGCTTGTCTAAGCCCTCTCTATCCGTCAAGACTCTGTACTTGTTCTGACTTCTAGGTGACATTTTTCTCTTATCTCCCCAGCTGCTGGAGCTCTCTGGACCTCTAGAGAGCATTCTGTCTGGAAAACTCCTTGGTTGGAAGCAAAAGCAGCCTGATCTGGCCCCTCTATCTTCTTGCCTATGCCCTTCCTCCCCACCGTCTGGTGTCTGTCCTCATAAGTTCACACTCAGCAACAGGGAGGTTGATGATCAGCCAGTATACAGCAGGCTGAGACCAAAACCCCAGGGCATTTCTGAAACAGACGTTTTGTCCATCCAGTGTGCCGAGTCTCCACACGGGAAGGGAACACCCAGTGATTCATCAGCAGTTTTGTTAACGCAAGGCACCCTAGGAACTGTGCTCTTAGCCTAACTGAAAGGATTTTTTTTTTCCTTTCTTTTTTTTTTCTTAGGTACCGGGGGCCAGGGATTGAACCCAGGACCTTGTATGTGGGAAGCCAGCACTCAACCAACTGACCCACATTGGCTCCCCTGAGTTGGATTTTTCGTTTTGCTGGTTGTTCTTTTTTTGTTTGTTTTTTAGGTGGCACCGGGAACCGAACCTGGGACCTCCCATGTGGGAATCAGGCACTCAACTGCTTGAGCCACATGTGCTCCCCTGGAAAGGACTTTAAAGATCATCTAGATTCTAAAATAGACCAACTCTTTCCTTTCTTGGTGAGGAAACTGGGGCCCAAGGGAAACCAACTTGGCCAAAATCTCATAACTTGCAGGGTCAGAACTGCCTTTGGAGACAAGGAGTTCAGGAATTAGGAGGTATCATGAGCCCGAGTGAACAGTGTTTCCTTTTCTGAAAGAGAGGTTATCTGCCATCCCCTCCCCATCTCCATCCCCCAGCTTCGCACAGACTGTTTCTGCATATGCCCCCGGCTCCTGACAGCCACATCCTCAGGGAGTCAGCTCCTAACTGTCATTCAGACATCAAATTAGATGTCTCCTCCAAGAAGCCCCCTTTGACCACCACCCCCACAAAATCTTGTGCCACCAAGAACAGCATATTTTATACTATCTCATAAAGACCTGTTAACCTGTCTGCTTGTGCACGTGGCCTGGCGTAGAGTAGGCATTCAATAAATGTTTGGTTAGTGAAGCAAAGAGCAGGCACCATCTGCTACCTGCTAGCATCTCTTTATTCAGGCCCTCACCAGAAAGCAGAAAGGGAGGGGCATGGACTGGGGGCCTATGCAGCCCACCTTTCCCAGAGCCACCTTTCTGAGTCTGAGGGAAGTGCACAGGGTAGTTGGGTTGAAACAGCATGAGCTCTGGCTCCTGAGGTGGCTGAGGCGGCTGTGCTGCAGATGACTATACACTGGCCCCTCAGCGGGGGCAGCCAAACCCCACCAAGCAGCTGATGAGAGCCACTCCCTAGGAGCAGTGGGACATATGAAGCTGGAAGTGGGTCAAACAGCAATCACAAGGCCACTAGGCCTCAGCCCTGCATCTGCTTGCTTTCTCAGCAGTCATGGGGATGGGACTGTTCAGCCCAAGAAACTTCTAATTGATTTTGAAGCAAACCTGTGGGAGCCAGGGAGATACTGAGCCAGGAGCACAAATCCAACCCAGGCCAGAGAAAGCCAAAAGGAGTTGTGCAGGCCAGCTAGGGGAAAGCTTTTTGTCCTAATTATAAACAATGTCCCCTCTTCTCCAAATCTAACCCCAAAACCTCTGATAGAGGCTGGAGGGGTTGGGAGAGGGGCAGTTAGTGCATCTCACCCAACCCCCTACCCCACTGCCCTGACTGTTGATTCCTCTAAGACTACCCTGGCACTATCCACTAGCCTCTGATTTACTTTTTTTTTTTTAATTGACTTTATTTTTTCTTTTGGTGTACAGTTCTATGAGTCCTCCCCCCCACCCCCACTTGCTGTCTGGGTGATCTTCTGTGTCTGTTTCTTGCCTTCTCTTCACATTTTTCTCCTCCAGGCTTCACTGGGATTCGATCCTAGGGACCTCTGATGTGGGAAG
>JAQZBX010095725.1:0-11881 GCA_029593785.1 Cabassous unicinctus
AATACATTTCCCTATTCATTTGGAATCTATCTGTGCTCTTTGGATTTGGAATCATAGACTAATGGCATGCAATTTTAAGATTACATTCATGTTTACTTCTTCCTCCACATTTCACAGATATCCTTTATTTTTTGTTGGTGGATAAATACCTGCAGGTTTTCACACCTGTTTTCCTTTTAGGAGAATGTGAATCTAAAAAAAAAATAATCACTTTCTTTACTGACAGGTGGATGTTTAGTAAAGTTTCATGGTAATTAAAACCATATCCTAAATATTTAAATAAGCAGCATAACATGGAAATAAGTTTTATTCAATAATTTGCCACACATTATTCAAAAATATCAAACATTTCCTCAAGGGTTTCTGTTTGATTAGGGAATTTGTGAACCTTCAATGCACTGACATAGGTATTGATGAGTTTATTGGATTGTGTTTTTTTAAATTTACAAAAAGCATATAGAAGAAATGTAAATGTTAGAATAATGTGTGGGGAATTATAATGTGTAGGGCATGATTTTTGTTTGTTTATGTAAGTCTAAAGTATAATAATTCATTATCTTTAACTTTTTATTTTAAACCAGGATTTTTAGTTTTATTTTATTTTATTTTATTTTTACAGTTTATGTAGCCATCCTATTCCAGAGAAATTAAGAGATAAGTGTGGGAAGAATATATTGATTTGAAAAAAAATTTAAAATAACTTTATGGAATATTTGCTATCACATGATGAAATCTGTATTCCCTTACAGGAATTTGCCAGGCTGTCTTGTCATGTAAATTCCCTGTGTATACCACACAAGTTCTAATAAGCAAGTGTCTGGCTGCCTATTCTAATTGAGAATTCACAGTGAAGGACAAGCTGCTGTTAGGTATTAGTGGTTTTCTTTTCCTCTTCGGTCTTTTAGAGACACATTTGAACTGTTAGCAGTCTATTTTTGAGATGCAAAAAAATAAAGATTACATGTCTTTTCCAGGAATTCACCTTGAACCAATCAGAGCATAGAAAAATGTCTCATTATTTTTTTATCCCCCTGTTAGCAATGTGTACCATATGCTAGTTAAAACTGTCTTTTCTCTCTCTTTCTCTATTTTTGATATTTCGCTAAACACATAATCTCTTCTAAATTGCATTATTTAGATCAGTTCCATTTATATATGATGGGAAACAGAGACATTTATCCAGAATAGGGCATGCAGTAAACCACGCAGTCCAAACTGCCAGAATGTGTTACAAAGCAGTAATTCTCATGGACATACCAGACCATTCCAGTCTTGACACTGGGCAAATTAGCCAGTCCAGGAGCAAATAAAAAGAAGAAACAGGTGTGAAATCACCTTCCTGCCTCCCGGGATGAATATGTTGCACGCTGAAGGGCGATGCACCTGCACTATTGTTTCTGAGGGAAAAAAATAGCTTTTAAGTGCAAATACTCTTGAGCCTTGATAGAGACAAGCGACTTCTGTGTAATTTGAGTATAAATGGGACCTTTTTTTTTTCTTTTATGATGGTTTATATTATGTTAACTCTTTGAGGAAATGGCTTTAATGCTCAATTTAAACATTGAACTGCTGCTTGCTTTAAATAGAGAGGGGAAAGGAGGCTGAAGAGAGCTGTAGCTTCTGGAATGGCTGTTATTTTATAGGAATGCCTGGGACAGGGGATCACATACACACTGAGGGATGGAACACGTGCTTGTGTCCAGAAATCTGTCCTGATGTCACTGTTACTATGAGGTAGCTGGCGGCCAAAGTAAGATTAAACCCCGCAGAAGGCCTAAGTACTGGGACTAGTATGGTGAGCCCTGTTTTCCATCCTCAATATATAAAACAGAAAAGAAAGGGGTAGTTCGTGGATGCAAATGTCAAGTGAAAGGAGGCTAGAGAATTAATCTAGGGAATGTATAACACAGTGATTTCTGTGGTGGATGAAGATTGTAATTACTAGTATAAATATAAGAATGTTCTTCTTTTATAAAGTATTAAAAATATAGTGATACATGGGAAAATTACAGCTAATCTAATGTAATTTATACATGGTATTTAACAGTAATATTGTAATATTTTGCAGCAATGGCAGGAAGATACTTTTCCAATACTAAGTGACAACAATAGGGGATTATAAGGGAGTACGGGATTTTTCCTTCCAGAGTAATGAAAATATTCTAAAATTGACTCAGGTGATGACAGCACAACTCTGTGATGAAAATAAGAGCCACTGAGTGTGCACTTTGAATGGATCGTATAAAGCTTGGGGTTGGATAACACAGGGAATCCAGTGGTGGAAGATGGCCTGTGGTTAGAACAAATATGAGAACGTTCTCTCATGAACTGTAAAAAATATATCATTCATTCTAGGGTGTTAATAATTGGGAGGGGCAGGGGAAAATGCACCAAATGTAAGATATGGGCCATACTTAGTAGTAATATTTTGACGGTGCTCTTTTGTAGTTTGTAACAAACGTTTCACAACAATGCAAGGTATTGGTGGTGGGGTGATACATGGGAGCCCTGTGGGATGATATGCATCTTTGCTTTGTAAGCTCACAACTTTTAGTATACACTTATTGTTTCTGTATGTTCATGTATGAGTGATAGACTTCAATAAAAGTATATATAAAAAAGGCTCAAAGCACTGAGAGGAAATCAAGCAAATTCCTTATTTTAACTATGCGAGGTACTTTAAGGTCTTTTTGAAATATAAATTTTTTGACAATTTTTTGGATGTCTTATTTGCTTCTGCCCAAATCATGCAAGCATACTGTCCATTAGATAATCCAGAATTGCTTACAAACATAGATCTGCCTCCCCTCCGTGGCCTCGTATGCTCCACAGGGAGACCCCAGCCCAGCCTCCCCAAAGTCTCTGTTAGTCCTGCCGGTTTTCAGCTTGTTTTACTCTACCCTGCCCCACCCTAAGGATGGGAAAGGTTGAGAGGAGTGGGAGATAAAGAGCTGCAATTTCATAATTTTTAAGTCAAGCTAGTTCTCCAAGTCTACAAATGATTCTCGAAAATCGTTCTGCAAATGGCCTTCATCCTGCCTCTTGTGCTGGACCTTGGTTCCTATGTGGGGTGATCTGTTTTGTTCCCTGTGTCTTCCTGGGACAGGGATCTGCCTTTCCCCCAAGTAAGTTCCTGATCTAGAAACTGGAGTTTTGCTCCTGAAAACTCACAGCTTTCTAAAGGAGATGAAAGACATTTCTGCTGATCCGAACTGCTAGGCATTACCTTAATCATATGGTTTGCTTCTTGGGAGACATCCCTGGAATTCCACTGCTTAGACTTCCACTGTTTTTGCTGTATCCTTCCAACAAATGCCTTGACAGAACGAGCACTCCCTTGGCTGGGAGAGGCACCCCCAGCACTTGCCCAGGTAGAAAGGTCTGGTAGCAGTCTGCAGTGCCCGCATCTGTGGAAACAAGGTTTAGCCTGCCACTGACTTAATAAATGACTCGTTTTATCTAAATGGATTATAAATTAGGCCACAAGTCTGTGTTTGATGACCATTACCAAATCAATCAATAAACATTCCCTGGATCTCTGCTGTGTGCGAGGATTAGTGTTAGGCATTTGGGAGGCTGCAATGGGTAAAGCATTGCCTTTGTCCTTGAAAATTATAGTCAGAGATGAAACATATTTATAGGAAATGAATGCACATCATGGCATGATGATTTTCTTGTAGCATCTTTCTATGGCAGCCTCCCTTATTAACCAAGTCACTAGTTTTATTCTTTTCTGTAAAATGAAGAGTCGAGCGCCATCCTTTCCTAGGTCTTTTACAGTTAAAAACTTTATGATTCTGACAGACAATGCAATGATAAAAAATATAAGTATCTCTGTCCAATAGAACTTTCTGTAATGTCAGAAATATTCTCTATCTGCACTATCCAATATGGTAGCCACTATCCACATGTGGCTACTGAGCATTTGAAATGTGGCTAGTGCAACTGAAGAATTTGAATTTTTAATATATTTAATTTAAATTCATTTACAGTTAAATTTAATAGCCACATGTGGTGGATATTATATTGAATAGCCGAAATATACAAGGAAGTGGGTATGTTTAGTGAGGACATTGTGGAGATGACATATGAGTTGCATTATTAAGAATGGGTAAAATTTCATCATAGAATGGAGGGAAAGGACTTTTGAATAATGCATTGATTTTTATTGCCTTGACTCAAATAAAAAAACTAGCGGTGGAATTTTTTTTTTTTTTTATGCCCTGCAGGGAATGATTGAGAGACTGTTGAAAATCGTCAATTTATTCTCTTTGGACAAGACTAAAACTGCACATAAAGTACTCTTTTTCTGGAAGTAGCAGAACACCAATTTTTAACCCAAGCAATTGTTGTCAGTCTTTAGCTTGAGTTGTCTAACTGACTGAAACGTGACATAACATAGGACAAGAAGCCTGACACATCCAAACCTGGCTCTTCAGGAAGAGGGCTTTGGGTTTTCTGATTGCACTGAGTCCATGCTATCTCGACTACCTTCTGTGGTGAAACAGGAAGAACACTTGGGAGTCAGGGACAGCAGACTTGGAGGACTAAAGAGCCACAGTCATAGAAAAAAAGGGCTCAGAGAGAGAGGGAGAGGGCCTTGAGGCTGAAGGCTGGAATCAACAGAGCACAGAGGCCTGAGAAAAGGCCCCTACGCAGCAAGGCCCACAGTGATGCTGGAAGCTGAGTAGAAGAGGCCCAGAGGAGAGGGGACAGACGAGCAGACGGGCACTGTGCCCTGGCATGGGCCTGATCGCCCACAGCTGAAACCTGGTGAGAAAGCATCTCTTGATGATGCCTTGATTCGGACACTGCCATGGTCTCAGAACTGTAAGCTTTTAACCTAATAAATCCTCACTCTAAAAGCCAACACATTTCTGGTATATGGCATTTGCAGCCTTTAGAAACTAAAACAGGTACCAAAAACTATCTTTCCTAGAATGCAACATGATCTGCTTGAGTGGTAGTCATGCAAATCAAGAGTTTCAATTTAAAATGACAGAGGGAAAAACACTGCACAGTATCTTGCAATTTTTGATGCACTGACAGTTGGATATCTGAAATTTTGAGACACAAATTTGCATTTTTTTTTTATCACTACCTGTCCTGCTGACACTACAGTACAACAGTACCATAGTAAAATTGTGCCAGAGAATGACTGTTCGAATTCAGGCAATTAACCTTGACTCATTTTTCCTAGGAAGTACACAGCTTTACATTGGCTATTCTTTTAGAAAATATAAAGTCAGCAAAGGAACACGCTCAATTTATTCTCCTGTGTTTATGAACCAAAGTGGAGCAGAAGGGTCTCGGCATAAATAACTTTGGATGTCCCCTCATTCAGAAGTCAAAAGGGCATCCTCAGCTAAAAATAGGCACTACTCTTTTTATTCATGCTGCTAGGGAAATGAGAGAAAATTGTATAAAGATACACAGGACAGTTTCCATATTTCTGTAATTTCCCCTGAATTGCACACAAAGTGACTATTATTCTCCTCACATTAAACATGGGGCCATCTGGGGCATAGATATGCAAGTAAGATTAAACTGTGATTGCACAGAACCTATTTTTCAAATATGGATTCACGCTTTTGTGTTGTGTGGAGGACAGAAAGATTTTCTGAAGTTCTATGGGAACATCCCAGCATCTTTATCTCTTTCACATCTGTCACTGTGTGGAATTGATGGTAATCGTGGTTATTATCATGGTATCTTCCTCCACTTAATACAGGGCCATCTGGGGTTTGTGTGATAGGGGATGGATTAGCATTTATTTTTCAAGTGCTCCTCTCTTTTAGTAAATATATTTTACGGAAATTATTTCAGAGAAAGGAATATGATAATAATGATGATAATACTAATAATAGGGCTATTATGTGAGATCTCCTTTTTAAAAAGCTTCTGGTAAGCACAATCTGGAGCAGACAAGGCCACGGGTGGGACACCTGGCCTGGCCTCTGGGCGCAGCCGCAAGCAGTTTTCTTGGCTTTCCAGTCTGTCTCAGAAAACCAAATCTGGCCGCATAGAATGGTGGAAAGACCATTGGACTTTCCAGCCAAATAACTGGCCCAGATTCTAACTCTGGAAGCTCCTGGGTGTGGGTCTTTGGACAACTTTAAAATCTCAATGTTTATTTTCCTTTCTGTAAAAAAAGAGGCAATAATGCCTACCTTATGGATTTGTTTGAGGGCTATATCAAATAATGTGTGTAAGAGTAGGTAACAGAGTGGGGTGTTTAAATTAAAAAAACCTCAAGGATATTATATATGATGCTTGCCAATTCCCAATTTAATTGGTCTTTCAATATTCTTACTTCCTTACAGGTTAGCACAATAGAAGTCGGTATCAGAATTGATATTATAACATTTCTAATTTGTGGTATATAATTATATTTGTTTTAAGTTATTGTTAAATGCTGAGAGGCTGAACAAATCTAAGACTATATTTAGATTGTTTATTAATACATACCTTTAAAATAGTGCTGTAGAATGGCAAGAAGAGAATATGGAGTCACACAAAACCGGTTTTGAATCTCAATTTTTCTAATTATTGAAAGCATGTTTTTGAACATGCCATTTACCTTTCGTAGCTACAGTGTACTTATTTGCAATAATGTCTCAGTGAAGATCTGTCACAAGCTTGTAAATATATTATTTAAGTTACATAATATATCTAATGTAGAATCTGTTATAAAATAGGTATTTAAAAAGTGCTAGCTTTATCTATCTCTATCTATCTATCTATCTATCTATCTATCTATCTATCTATCTATCTATCTCTCTATCTATCCCCTATGTGTATTTGTGCATAGGTATGTGCTTTTCTAACTCACTTTTATTCAGTTCTTTTTTTCTACTACTTCATTACTACATTGTCTTTCTTTCTGTCCCATAAAAACATGTGGATACACCTGGGATGGCTACCTTTCTAATAGCTTGACTTTTATAATGATATACAACCTTCCATGTCATCTCAATTTTACTACTTTCCAAGTGTGGTGTAGCATCTCCTACTCCATCTACTCTATTACTTTAACACCTGCCTGAAATCTTCCTACATTTTGAGATTCTGCCCCATTTTTTCATGCCATCTTTTAAAGGTAGATTCAGAATGGTTGCATATATGAGAAACCAGACTTTGTTTAGAGGACACTGAACTAAATAAAGGTACATTGTTTCCTAATAACATATGTTTTCCTATATTTTTACTCAATAAGAACATTTCCTTTTAAGATTATAAACCCAAATCTGTTTCTTTACACAAATATTTATTTTCCTCCATTGTGTAGGCACATGCCTTGGATATTATAGCACTGTCTAGAATAGCATATTTGCATCTGTTAAGCAAAAATAAGAGTATGGAATCATATATTCTTGGCATCTTCTCCAAGATGAAAGGCACCTCCCTTATTGAAGGCATGAACTTTGCTCTGGATCCTTGATGCTGCCGAAGGTCTGGCTAGAAGCTTATGTGACATTAGAACTGGAAGGGGCCCTTAGCATCACGGCAGTATAGGAATTACTTGCTTACAGATCCATTCCTTGTCTGGCCCAACTCTGCTCAATAGCCCCTGAGGGCTGACCACTGAGGGTTGCATTTCCCAGCTCCTGGGTCAGCTGGCTTTTAGCTCTTTTTGTTCAATGGTAAGCACTAGTGGGAAATTGGAAGGTGGGAGGAAGGGAGCAGCCAGGCTCTCTTTCTCTCATTCTCTCCTATGGTGATGTGTCCCCTAGTGGCTGCATCTCCTTTGTGTTCCTCAAAGAAGTCTTCCCTGAGCCAAGTTTTCACTGGGGGGCTTTGACCCCTGTGCTCCTGCAATATCGCCTCTTTCTTTTACTCTTCTACCATAAGTGAGGCATTGGCTTACCTCAGCATGCTTCGTTTGGATTGTCAGCTCACCATTACCTATGGAATCATCCATTCCCACTGCTTGAAATACTTAAAGGTCTGCTTTCCTCTTTGAGCCCTGGCTAATACAAGCAACTTTTTATCAAGGGATTTCCAAGCTCTTCTCATCAATACCATAATGGTTTTCAGAGCTCCTATAGGGCATACCAATGACTTAGGATGGAATGGACAAAGGGGAATGGTGGTAAGGCCACAGTAGCTGCGGACATATACCAGGCAATAAAAATAGTTTGTGCATGCAAGAAGTACCCAGTCTGGTAGGAATGAAGCCAATATGTTTGTATGTATGTGACTTGTATATTTGGGTGATTTGAGACCTCTGGTCTCAGCACTCTGGTGAGATTTTTGTTTTCTTAAGGTATGAATGAACGAGTGGGAAAAGAGCACTGCGCCAGCAGTGATAGGTTCTTGCCTATGCATCAGTAGTGATGATGAGTGTGGAAATACTGTCAGTGGCCGTGAGTTCATGGTGCAAGTAGCCATGCAGCGGTATCCCCGATTCTTGTCTAAATTTTGCTATTAATTTGCACAGTTACTTTTGGCAAACCCTTCCTTCTTCCTGGACCTCAATCTCTTCATCTGTAAAATGAAGAGCTTTTAGTAGGCAAATAGATTTTATCTTGAAGGTCAACTCTGAACCTTAAAAAAAGAGAGAGACAGAGGTGTTTATTCCATGATCAGTACAGACCAAGTGCATCTTCACCACTTCCAAGTCAAACCCCTCAGTGACTCCAGAGCTTGGCTGGTACTGAAGCAGCTGTACTGTGGTGGGGAGTGGGGTCTCATGGCACACCTAACCTTGCCGAGGGCTCCGAATACAAAAATAATTTTAAAAAATTAAATTAAAAAGTAGGGTAGGAGCAATCTTCTGGGAGGGGCAGGGACTGTGGCCTCAGTCAGTGACTCCCCAAGATGCCAACCCCAGCCCAGTCCCTTCCCTTCCTAGTAAAAACCAACTCAAACAGATTTGATGTTAAAAACAAAGAAGAAGCCAATGAATGATTCTGACTGCTTAGCTTACTCAGTTGAGAAGGATGGTAAGTTGAGGTCCTTGAACTTTAGTGGACAAGAGTGCTGTGGTCTGTTAGTGATGCCTGCCATGGGCACATGATGGGGACACTAACTACATACAGGCCTGGAATAGATACTTTCCAAGGGCAGTCCACAGTCTGATGGTCTGTTTCCCTATTTCACCTGATCAGTTTGCAAAGAGCCTCATATAAATCTTCCTCTCTGCATAGTAGCAAATGGAAGTTACTACTGCTTGAGATGAAAGAAAATGATCTTTACCGATATGTAGAAAGGACACCTTACCATTGTAATTGCCCACCTGTCTTCCACACTAAAGTGAGAGGTTCTTGGGGAACAAGGATTGCTTTTTTTTCACTGTTTGATCCTAAGTATCTGATGCAGGTTGTAACATGGTCTAAATTGTCAAAATTATTGACTGAATGGAATGTGTGTAACTCATCTGGGATGCATCAGCCAATAAGCAGGAGACCAGGGCTAAATTTAAAATTTGAAGATAAATATTAGGTAATCTCTCTGTCTTAGATGGTGGACGTGCAAAAAGCAGAGCTTAATATGGAATCTTGGATGCAGGTAGTTTATTCTGGGACGTGGAATCAGGGAAGAGTGAAAGAAGGAAGGAGGCAGAATTAAACAAAGGCATGCTATCAAGCTGAGCACTGCTGAGTGCTACTAGGGATCCTCAGAGAAGCCTGTGCAATGCATGGACTGGACGTAGGGTATATTTACAAACTATATTCCAACCTCATTTGCTTAAGGGTTGCTCTATGGGGTATTACCTTTTTCAGACTTGTAGTTTTGTTCAGGCATCAAAGTGGCTGAGGAGTTGCCTTAGACCCCCACTTGGCAGCAGCAGAGAAGATGACCCAGCACCAAAAGCAAGGAGTGGTGCTGCTGAAGCTTGGTGATGTGAGGGTATGCCCAAGTGCAACCATCTTCAACAGCAATGACTGAAATAAAACCAAATGGCTGAGACGATGAGAGGCAGTCACAGGAGATGTCAACCACAAAAGCTTAAGGTGATCCCTTAGTTATTTCCTTGGAGGTGGCTCTCAGGATCTGAAAATATCCATCCCCATGCCTGTTTTGCATTTCCTATGAGCGGAGCAGTCACAGCTCAGTCAGAGTAAGTGCAAAGCCCCATAGGGGACTGCCATGGAAGCCGCTGTATACTGTCCTTGGCTCTGGACCAGCAGCTCAACTGGAGATCAAACTCTCCCATAGTAGGATGGACTGTTATAGAACTTAAAGGAAGGCTTAATGGGAGAAGGATTCAGCCACCTGTCCATGCAATTTATAGGGACTCAAGTCACTTAGAGATTTAGGGTTGTCTTTTTGGACTCAGATCACCTCTTCGCAAATGCTTACCATTATGTGCCAGCCATTCAGATATTCTAAAAAGCCTTTGGATTATAAAACAGCAATGTTGGTGCAGGATTAGACAGATTTATTTATAGACAGATTGGCCAAAGGAATCAAATATGAAGGGAGTAGAGAGCACCAACACTGTCACACATAGTCATGTGAGGCACAAGTAAATGTTAACAATAAAACCATAACATTACTTTAAAAAATAAATGACTCCTGAAAAAACAAACAACAAAAGCAAAAAAAACTGAGGGGAGTGGTTATAGCTCAGTGGTTGAGTCCCTGCTTCCCATATGTAAGGTCCAGGTTTTAATCCCAGGTAACTCCAAATAAATAAATAAATAAATAAATAAATAAATAAATAAATAAATAAATGAAAGACAATATCTTTGTGATTAAGGAAAGGGAAAGGAAGGACTTTTAAATAATGTCAAAAGCACAAAACATGAGACAACATTTACTAATTTGATTCCTTCAAATTAAGTTTTTCTGTTCATTAAAGGAATGGTGAGAAATAATTGCAGTGTCTAAAAATGGCAAGAGATTAATATCTGAAATATAAAAGAAACTCCTAACAGTACATGAAGAGATTTTTCAGTCATTAGTAATTAGAGAAAAAGAAATAAAAGGCTTTTATTTCAAACTTCAAGCTTATTAGTCTAGCCAAAAGAGAAAAACAACCAAACCAAACAACAACAACAAAAAAAACAAAAACAGAAAACAGGACAATATCAAAGGTTGACAAGTTTGTGGGGATATGGGAACATGTGAGGGGTAGTGGTACAGCCATTCTTAAGATCATCTGGTGCTAATCAATCAGTATATTAAGTCTACGGCACCCTATGGCTTCAGAAATTCTTTCCCTACGAAATTCTTTCACAGATCCGTAAGAACGCTCAGACCAGGATGTTCACTGAACATGTTAGTGATGGCAGAGACTGGGAACAACCTGGGTCCTCTGGGGAGCGGCTGGTTAAAGTGTGGTAGATGCACATTATGGAGTGTCAGCTTTTAGGGACAAGGTTAGATGCACACATAACAATGGATGGATCTTCAAAATACAGTGCTTAATGAAAATATAAGAAAAAGGGTGAAAGGCATAATATAATGACAACCATGTAAATAATACCAAATTTGTTTTTGATCAGAGAAGTTGTAGGTTGACAGAAAAATCATGCAGAAAATACATAGTTCCTATATAATCCCCTCCCACCCAGACATTTGTCCCTATCATTAATATTTTGCATTATTATGGTAACTTTCTTACAAAATGAAACCTTATTATTATAATTATACTATTAACTATAGCCCATATTTTGCACTAGGAGTCACTATGGGTTATACAGTCCTATGAGTTTTTGTGGGTTTTTTTTCTGGTTATTTATATAAAACCTAAAGTTTCTCATCTTATCCGCTTTCAGATATACAAATCAGTGGTGTTAATTACATTCAAAATGCTGTGCCTTGATCATCATAATTCATTGACAAAACTTTTACATCGCCCAAAACAGAAATGCCTTAGCAATTAAATATTAACTCCCCATTCCCTACCTTTATCCAGCCCCTGGCAAACTGT